>JAQGBW010000094.1:0-66545 GCA_034698625.1 Julus scanicus | reverse complement strand
CCTTGGTCACAATTGTCACAAAAAACAAACAACCCACCCACCCCCTAGGTGTGACATAATTTTTGAATGGCCCCTTAAGCTTTGCGCAACTTTTTTACGTATTTTCTTTTGCTTTTTGGCACATTTTGAGTTTTAGGTGTAGAATTAGTCTGAAAGCCAGGTGGTATTACCTTGTAGAGATTGTATACCGCTCCTGAATTGCGTCCTCCAGGCATCCGGTCTTCTCGCACAGCTATAAGTAAACCAGATTTTAGAAATTTTGATCATATGTACATTCAAAATATTGGTCTTTGTAAAGTCCTTACCTGCTAAGACCATTCCTTGTTTTAAGCATTTCTGGAATCTGCAGTATTGACATCGGTTGCGTTGTACCTTGTTGATTTCGCAGTTACCATCGGCCACGCAGGTGTAAACTCGCTTGTTTTGCACCGTTCGCTTGAAAAATCCTTTGCATCTGATTAATTAATTTTTTAATAGGAAGTCATGACGTCATATCCAAAGAGGAACCATGAAAAGAGAAACGCATAATGGGAAATAAATCATACCATTCTAAACAAGTCTTGCATGCAAAAACGCAGATGACATTTTAAAATCTTAAAATAATCGCCAATATGGCTTAACTGATATCTAGGATTACAATTTCAGCACTTTGGAAATAAAAAAAACAGACTAACCCCTCGCATGTGATGATGCCATAGTGCAGCCCTGTAGCCTTGTCGTCGCATATCATGCAGATCATGGGCTGATCCTCCTCATCATCTTCTTCGAGCATGCGCTTGTTGCTGGACTGCGCCACCACGGACGGCTGTGGCTGCAGGATGGATGGGCACGAGGACGACTGCGACGAGGTGATCGCCTCTCCTGTCTGTCTCGCCCAGCTGGGCATGGACAAGTTGAGGGCTTGTGAGTCCGGCTGCGATGACTGTGGATGGTGACGGTGGTGGTGGGAAACTGCGAGCTGCGGGGGATGGGGTAGCGGTGGTGGTGGCGGCGCCGGCCGCTCTGACGCCCACAATCGCTCCATGTTGAGAGGCGCACTGTGACCCGGTGGCGAACCTTGCATGCCGCCACCGTAGTGTTTCGGCGGTGACATGGTAACTCTGCCGTAATGTCCATAAGAGTACTGCGTTTGTGGTGGCGACGGCGCAGAGGACGACGTCACCGGTCCCTTGTCGCCAAAGGAGGACTGGTAATGCGACTGCCGCGAACTGGAGATTGGCCCTGGGCTCGGGCAACGATCCTGGCCCAGGCTGAGCAGGCCATCGACGGTAACCAGTACAGCTTTGTCATTATCACTCATCGATTCGTGTGTCAAGCGCTGGACGGCGGCGACGCCGTGGGGGTGCTGCGGTTGGCCTTCCCCATGCTGCTGCTGCTGCTGTTGTTGCTGTTGCTGTTGCTGCGGCTGCTGCCCACCTCCACCTGCACCTCCAGGGGGACTCTGGTTGGACCACACCATGGTGCACACACCTCCCGCCTCACCCATGCGGAGCGACGGCGAGTTGTAATGCGTGACGAATTTGCCGCCGCCGTTAGCATTGGCGGCGACGCTCATCGGCTTGTCGTCCGGGATAATGATCGTCGGCGCAGCCTGGTGCCCGTTCAAGTAAGACTCTACGTACTCAGTCCGAAAACCGTTTGGTTTGTAAACAACGTTGGGCGTCGGACTCCAACGCGACGGCGTCGCAGCGCTGCTGTCGCTCCTGCGACGACTTTTGCTGCTCAGGTCCAACTCGCCGCAGTTTTCAGATTTGTCGCCGCCGCCATCAAATACACTACCACGGCTCACGTCCTTGTTCAGGGCAGCGTCCCGTCTCATGTCGTCGCGGCAGCTCAGGTGATGGTCCTTCATCTGGGAGGAGATGGAGCTGATGGAAAGTCGGCGACCGGCTTCGCCTTCTCCGTCGGTGGAAGTCGGCGACACAGGCTTCTCAACTGAGTCCGGTGATGGCAGAGAAGTCAAAGCCACCCCACCGGGCGGTGATAGCGACGGCTCCGACATGGCCTTCGGCGATCCGTCCGAGTGACATCGCCGCTGCGGTTCCACGCCGGCGCTGCTGTCCGGCGACGAATTGTTGGCCTCCAAGAAACTATCGGCATCGCTGCTACAGCGGGAGTCCACCTTGCGCCGCTTGAGTTTCAGGTCTTGGAACAGGCTCATTTTACAGCCCGGCTCGTACGTCAGGACCATAATTCCTGGAAAATTAAACATGGCATAAATACATAATTCAATATGACTATAGGTGACTCGTTGGGCATTAAACTCCCGAGCCACCATTGTGTGTGTTTGGAGTAGTGCCCTAAGTACAGGCACCCTGTACAATACTGTTTAGTGAAAACATGCAGGACGCCTCTTGTATATTGAACAACAGAAAACTAAGGAAGGAAAGGCGACACTAATAATGAATCAATTAACGATAGTTAATTCCATTCCCTTGGTAATACCTGATTACAGGGATCCCTTGGGACTACTTGGTTAGGGAGCTGAAGGAATTACGTCGTGTTGTGGTCGAAAATTAGAATCGGTTTGTGTACGTGTAACTTGCCTCGGTTACTAACTAGGTCAAAACCTGTTGCAGTTGTACATTTTGAAACGATTGTACTGCCTCTTGAGCAGATGGGTTGGTTGAGTTAAAATAGACCAATGAGGAGATGATTCAAAGCATGAACTTTATGTACTGAACACTTCTGTTGTCAATACTGGCGCCGTTGTAGTTTTGGTAATCGGTTATAAATTTTAGGGGATATGGCACCGAAACGCATGCCTTCTGTTTGTATATCTGATATTTAACGAATTTTTTTTTGTAACAGCATATGCACGATTTAGAAATTTCTACCAGGTGATGTTTTCCACCGCAAGGTGGGAAGTGTTTTCCTAGGTATCGTATGTTTTTGTCAAAAGGGTCTTATCGTCCTGAAGGAAGTTGGGATCAAAGGTATATACAGTATATAAAGTCAGAACTGAAAACAGATGGCGCTGGATCAACAGTTTGATAAAGCGAGCATATGCTCGTGTGGTGCGTGATAAACATTCGGAGCGTGTTTCATACTGGGAGCATGGACTCATTTTTCCTCAACAGGGTCACCGGGCAATGTCAAGTACGTGGCCTGCAACCTGGGCAGTGGCCGATTTTGAGTCTAACCTCAATTTTGGAGATAACCCCCTTTTACTCCGAATGCGGTTTTGGGGCTTATGTAATGCAGCGCAATTAAGAAAACGAGGTTTCGACGTTGGGATCAAGTTGTTCAGATCAAATTTAGCCTGAGGTCATTACCGCACATCGTAATTATCCGATCTAGGGCTTACTTAACGGACCTAGATATCGAAAACTTGTAATTTTCATGAACATTTTTAATTGGGCAATTTTAAAACCGTTAAAATATAAGTAACTTGTTCGAAAACAATTAACTACCCGATGTGCCGTTTTATTATGTAATGGAGATTGACATTATTGGATTGCCCCTGTCGCTACTGATGCCTTGAGGGAACAATGCCCTTTCTCGTCAAATGGCTCGGCTTTAAGGATTTATTGCCGGTGATAAATAAAATATCGCATTAATACCCAAGTGAAGTACTTTTCCAAATATAAAAATTGATGGTGCGAGGGTTCTGCATATCAATGACGCTGTGAAAAACGGACTCTTTGGTCGACCTTACATGTAAAATCGATAACCAAAAGTAGGACTCCTGCTCGCGTTCTGGCCACTAGATTTATTTCCGGTTTAAAGCTGGACTATTGTTAGGCGAGTTTATAGGTCTTTGAATTACCCAAGAAAATTGAAAGTTTGACGATGGATTACGAAGATGTTACCCAACTTATATAGTATGGGATTAAAAGATGAGGGCCCATTTAATGGGAGGTGTAAGGGTTCCAGTATCGTTTTAAGCTGCTCTTAGGTATAGATATCATACTTTAACGGATCTATATGGCTTTTTGAGGTAATTGTTTTCGGTATTAGGGTTTAAGATCAGCCGCGGTGGTGAAACGGCTAACGGCTGTGATTCAGCTTAACGCGGCGGTGCAATGACTTACAAGAAGTTATCAGCTTATTATACCATCATCCATTTTTGCATTGAATTCGATGTTGGAATTCACTTCCAAATATAATCATAACTAAATTATCAGAATTAAGGAAATTTCATTTTGTTAATGGGCCAGATTATAACAAAAGTAAAGATGCATCCTTTCGTGTCAATTTTTTAAGATTGAGTCTACCCTCCCAGTTTAATTACATCGTTTGTGTTTTGTGATCTAGGTTTTAGGGCCCGGTTTGGCCCTAGGAAACTGGAGTTAGCAAAACTTAGGTTCATCGTTCTCGCGTTCTTTTCGATGGAGCCCCGCGTTATCGATCGCGGCGTTCATTGACGGGAGGTCCCCTCGCGTACGCCGCCGCCTTCGGGGAGCCGTCGCCGGCCGGCTTCCCGGCTGAGCTCCCGTGCTCGCGTACGCGGCGGGGTGAACGACCGCGCTTTAGTACACAAAGTAGTGGATCGAAGCCAATGTTTGGTGGCCTACTTTAGCTCAATCGGAAAACTGATACGCACAAAAAAAAACGAAAATGGCGGAAGATAACGCCGAGCCAAGTGCAGTGCAAACAGCCAATGAACTCGACGATAAACGCAACCCTTTCAAGTGAACGGACGCGGGTTGTTGGTGGCGCTACTAGGATCAATGGATCCGGGCTAACTCATGGAAATCTTAACCTGTATCCCTGTTAATCCCGGATATTTGGGATACTTTCACACACAGCCGCAATCTTCAAAACAAATTAAAAATGTACTGAATATATATATTTTTTTTTTGAAAAATAAAGCTGTTTCTCACTTCCTGTTTAGCTGTATAAAATGCAACTGCCAAGAAGGCGTAGGTGTATTCTAAATAAGGGTCTCCATGGCAGCAGAAAAACAGGAAAAAACATAACCTACTTTTTATACATGCAATTCGAAATGGAAAGTGAAATAAAAAGGGCCCGCTGGTCTCCTAAGGTCTCCGTATTTTTCGTTTTGAATTTTCTCACGTGCAGGTTACATGAGCACGTGCAAAACGAAAAATACGGAGGCATGTGGAGGCCTATATAGAATCTTTACACTCCATAGAGTTCCATTATAGATAAGATAGGTGTTTTTACTCCTTTGAAACTGAGAGCCCAAACTTGGTAGCGAGTAGATGGCGTTGGTGTGCAATCTGGACACCAGCCCAGGGTTTCCCAGGAGTCACACGCCTTTGATACCCGTTAATTGAGGCGTAGCTCCGTAGCCAATTTGACCAAATTGCGTTTTCTGGTTTCGCCTTGCTGTAGGCAAGGCAACCGAGCAGCCATTAAACCCGTTACTTTATTTTTTTTTATTTATGAAGCTTTTCGTTTCCCCCTCTCCCAAACGAGTTCATTGGCATCCCGTTCGGTGGCGTCCAACCACCCGTGGTTATGTGTGTTAACGGGGAAGAGGGATGCGAGTGGAAGTAACGTTCCCACCTATTGGGAACAATGAACCTGGGAGGCTTTTCTAGTGCATTGTTAACCCTGTTATCGATGTGTGACAACAGCTGGCTAACCAACGGTTAAGCTCGTTTTTTACTGAACGAGATTAGTCATCGGCGCCTATCGACGAATGTCGGCCACGAGTGAAGCTGAGCACGAACAATCATTTGAGAACGAGTTGACCCCGTTTAGTGATGGACGGGTTATGATAACCATCACCATGACAACCGTTTTAATCACGCAAACATTCCACGAAACTGGTGATTTACCATTTACGAACAAGAAAAAAAGCTTTCGTTGACGATGCTAACTTCCCATGAGATGCCTTAACTTAACTCGATCCATATTGGTAAACTATGACCTGAGGTCGACAGTTTGATACCCCACATGACTAGGTTCAGACGAAAAAGAACCGGCGAAATAACACTCTGACGCGTCATAGCTGCTCAAAAAATAAAAACTGTTTGAACTGTATCGATTCATAGTTTTCAGGAAATCGAAAAGAGCTGAATAGCATGAGAAAAAATTGATAATAAATATATAACTACAATAAACTATAAAATGCGTGAAAGTGTACGTTATATGAGCAGACATATAAAACTGGGGCATTGTGTCTGGCAAGTCTCAGAAAGGTGAAGAAAGTTATCTTCCTGGTTGAGAAATGTTTTTTGTTTCAAATTGTTTACTCGTTTTAAGGCTATACTAACTCTTTGAAACACGCGATAATCTTCTTAATAAAGTTCGCACAATCGGTCATATCATGCCAGCTTTTCACATATTTATTACACGGCCCACTTTGCAAAGTCGTGATTTTCGACACTAATCTACTGTAATCTAAAGATATGTAATCGGTCATTTAGTTAATCAAGTATCCGCTAATTGATCTCACGAGATGTTTTTCTTTCTTTTGTTGGCCGGAAAAAGTATGCTTGCAAAGTTATTAGTGTATTTTGTCAGTCATTCTTTGTTGAATTTGTTGACATGAATGGTCATTCACCCAATCGTTCATTGATTAGTCTTTCCCTTCTAACATAACGGTTTGAGTTCATGTTTCACTCCTATCTGAAGGTCTAGGAAATCAATTTTTTACGTCAGTTTGATAACGACACCGAAAAGGTCAGCAACTGCCATCGGTATAATTACATTATTATGGTCCGTTGCATCAAACTGCATTTAATCTAATTTACTAAACGAAGTTTGGTGCATCCATCTACATGTATGTATGACAAATTTCTGGTACGAAAAGGTATTGACCCACCCCCCTCCCCTAATTATTTTTTTGAAAGAGCAGTGCATCTAAAATATGCGTGCTTTCTATAAATCTTATCTCTAATCAACTTCCCTAAAGTAAAAAGTAGAAAAAAAGCTTGAATTATGACAATCGCGAAATAGTTATTTCCACCTTTACACTAAAACTTTCATTGAAAATACTGCCATGGAAAATACATTGTCTTCAAAACTGTCATTGAACATAGTCTTCAAAACTGTCATTGAACATAGTCTTCAAAACTGTCATTGGAAATAGATTCTCCAAAACTGTCGTTGGAAATAGTGTCTTTAAAACTTTCATTGGAAATACAGTGTCTTCAAAACTGTCATTGGAAGTACTACCATGGAAAACAGTCTTCGAAACTGTGATAGAAAATACTGCCATGGAAAGCACATAGTCTTTAAAGTTCTCATTGAAAACATAGTTTTCAAAAGTGTCATTGGAAATACATTGTCTTCAAAACTGTCATTGGAAATACATTGTCTTCAAAACTGTCATTGGAAATACATTGTCTTCAAAAATGTCATTGGAAATACTGTCTATAAAGCTGACACGTCATGTCGTACATAGTTTTCAGAGAACAGAGGCACCCAGTAATGATTAATGATCATAGAAAATAATCATGGTAGGGTTTATAATTAATGAATAACCCCAACCAATGATCCACCTATTCCTAACTATATGTCATAATCAATATTTCTGTTTCACAACAAATTGCAGGCTAATGCAAACAAATAAGAGATAATCGTCCCATCTGCCTTTCCACAGCATCTGACAACTATTTATAAGATTGTAAAACGAAGCCGTTTTTTTCACCTTTGGAAAAGATGCTGTTTTAGTGCGTAGGTAGCGATTTTTCGTCTTCTATTTTTTGTTGTGTGTACATGAAAATCGTGAGTAACATGCAGCAGTCAGTCATTGCACCCGGAAGGGATAGGCCTGCGATTAACCTAGATATTGAACAATTTTATTCACCGCTTTTCGCTATAACGATGTTTGTCGCAGCGTTTCCACCAATGGCAAGCCGGTAAACAAAAGGCAGAATGGAAGCATACACAAAAAAAGTTCGATTCGTCGTGTTTTAGCATTAGCGCCATTGTCACGGTTTCCCCCACCCCCGCGCCCTGTGGGACGGTGACGCACCCCTGCAAAGGTCATCCTTATTTGCCTACCGATAACGACGCAGGGGACACTATGGCGCTCACAATTGAAATTTCCAATGACTCTTATATAGTAAATAAATGGTGTTGACAGGGAAAGTGGTTCCCAAATAACATTTGTTGCTAAAGATTGGACAAATAGCCCCCCTTAACGTCTGGAGCATTGAAAACATGCCTATTTTCCTATAGCTAGTTTGTCTTTGCAAGCCAGAACCATAACTACAGTGGCCAAACTTTAAAATAGAAATAGGAAATCCCCCTTCCCAAATTTGTTTAGTACTAATATTGCAAGATTCTAGTTAAATTTTGTGCGAATACGTATAGATATGGAAACAGGAATTTTTTTTTTTACTATTTGCACTAATTTATTTGCTGACCAACCAACATTTTTGTTGCAAAGGCAGGATGCATAGTGCAGTCGCTTAATTTAGTAGTCTTTTGTACCATATTGTGTTGGAGGAATTTACAAATTGCCTAATTTCCGCTTGATTATGGTCAGGTGCGTGTTCGTTTCACGAAATTAAGCATTTTCCTCCATATCATAATGTTTACAGGAGAAAGTCCCGATGCATATTTTTTTTTTATTTTCATTATGGGTTTTTATTCACCCTTGAATGACGCTATCCTGACCACGCCCATTAACCCGTTTTCCTGGAGGTTGTTTTTTTTGCCAAAGGACAAGGACCTCGAAGTCGATGACGCTAGGGGCGCAGCCTTCGACGTCCGCGAAATCGATACTTATGTCACAAGTGACACATTTTTCGTGACCAACGGAAAAGTTTCCAGGAAATTTATCTGTTGCACCTAAACGTATATCAACCGGACATCACGCTATATACTGCTATTCAGGAAATAGCCTCACCAACGTAGTTACGTTTCTGGCCACTACAGATACAGTGTTTGCATATGATGAAACATTGAAACTCTTACAAAGCCATTGGAGGCAGAACTCGTCGTCAAAAGCATGCTTTTGAAAGCAAAAAGTCAGAAGCTTGCTGAAACATTAAGGGTTTCAACATTTTTGCTTTTATCATAACATGACTGCATAATATGCAGGAGTTGGTAGGAGCGCCATGACCAAAAGACATTTCCTCCGTTTCGAACACTGTTTGCGCAAACTTGTTTACCAAAACACGTTTCGACAAATGTTTGCAGAAACTTGTTTTTGTTTGCTGTGATCTGTACTCTGAATCTTGAGAAATTTTTCAGGAAAGAACGAAACATCATCCCCAAGTGGGATGATAACTAACATGTGATAGTGGATCTGGTCAGCACCAGTCCAGGGTGATCACAGCACGCCTTTTGACAGTGCACGACCTTTCAACTTTCCCCAGAAGCGCCTCCTGATCACTCGCCCAGCATCTCTCGGATGCTACTATCATCTTCATGCGTTCTTCTTTAGAAGCACACGAACAGAGTTCATTGAACCCTGGGTTCTACGCAAGGTCTAACGCATAGAAATTCGTCATTATCAGACAAGGGCATTGCTGCGTTGCCGAACAGCCGTAATTTTTCTTTTTACGACGGCCGTTGAAAGCCAGCTTAACGACAAGCTATTCCAAAGGTCAACCGGCTCATAAATCAAAATGCGGGGTCACGGGGGTCACAGACAGTTTTTTAAGATCTCTCCATATACCACCTAGCGATCGATTCAAAAAATACCCTTGTCGGAAGCAGGAGCCAGGAACCCCGTGTGCTGCTCGGGTTAACGGCCTCCCAAGACGCACGCCAATTTTTGGCATTTGGTTCCTGACAAAAAAAAGAAAAAAGATCGACTGCATTATCCAGATGCTATCGATTAGCATCACCCTTTCGGAATTACGTCACCAATATAGTAACTCTTACCCATGTATAAAATCCAGATAAAGGTTCGTGGAAGGGGTGAACAATACATGCATGTTCGTTTCAGAGGAAAAAATGTTTGCCGGTCATGGCGCTCCTACCAAGGCCTTTAGCCATAGTATACAAGCGTTGGTAGGAGCGCCATGACCAAAACATGTTCACCAAAAAACGTTTCGACAAACAAGTTTGCAGAAACTTGTTCTTGTTTGCTGCGATCTGTACTCGGCATTTGACGTCTTTAAGCAAGCCATTCTGAAGGTTTCGGGTTGGTGTGGCTATAGGGCACAAAAGGGGAAAGGTGACAATGGTTAATTGAATCATGACCCATGCATATATATACCCATGTCTAGAATGTGTTTGAGGTCAACCGAACCCAAGCAAACGAGATTATAACTAAAAATAGGAAGAAAAGTATTTGGGGCCAGGGGTAAATATTCCCTTATCATTAATTTCGCAAATCATAACTTTTGAGTTTAAGCATGTTTATGATAGTTACGCATTGTTCTCGATTTCCAAATCTTATCTTTTAAAGCCTTGTAATACGAAATGCAACGAGAGTTTATCCTTTTTCAGTAAATAGTTGAAGCACAAAACAAGACGTTTTGGGGTCAATATTGGACGTCCAAATCAATATTTGGCTCCACACGGATCCATTCTTTAAGGCCGCAGAGATTTCGACGAAATTTGTCGTCTTATCTTTGGTAGCGTGATAAGGGTTGTGGCAACGTTGATCTGTAACTGTAAAAAAAAGTGGTAACGCTATCGACCTTTTACTTCGGGAGACTTGGGTTCAATTCCCGGGTCGCCTGTGGTTTTCCACTTGTTTCCAGGCACATACCATGATAGTTACTGTACGTAGAAATCGGCTGAGATCGCGCACCTTTCCTCTCATTATATCTATTACAAATTCCAACAACAATCCAAAAATACAAATAATATCAAGTCCCACAGTGCATGTGAGCTTATTGCAAAAAAAGCATGCCCAGAATCTTAAACGTTACACACTATCAATCCTGATTCAATTAAATTCTCTGGTATCGACCACACAGTTGTAATAATTAGATTGCAATAAATTATCATCCAAAAAAAAAAAAAAAAAAAAAAGCAGCATGTTTTGTGGGGCTCAGCCCACATTGTGTGCTGCTTATAATTACATACCCTTCCGTGCGTTATCTTCCTCTGTTAGTTTTGTAAATAGCTGCGGTGGCTTTGAAACATGTGCATAAATGCATTCTGGTATGTTTAAAACTCGCTTAGCACTACTTAAAAAAGTACTTAAAGTAGACATGGGTCGTCTACTACTGGTAGATTCTCGCTGATCAGACATTAGCTGTACAAAATCCTTTATAACTTGGCAACAAACGTGTTCCTCCATTTCTTAATATACTTGTACGCACGCTTTTGAAGCGTTTAGGTTGAAAACGCCTTTTTATTCAAATCAAATATTCTACTTAAGGGATTCCACTCAAGAACCTTAAGCAGAGAAAAAGATAACCACTAGGCTATTCTTTATTTGATCAGTGGTCACAATAGATGACCAGCAGGCCAGAATTGCAAACCGACTTTTGTTGCGCCGTTTGCCAGTTGTCGAAGTGCGGCTGCGTGGAGGCGGAGGTGCGTACAAATAATCAATAAATATAACGTTGTGCAGAGAGGTGAACGACCGACGATGAACTAATTCCTTTTGCGGTACTGTATGGTACTCCGAATGTTCTTCAATATTTTGGATGTTGATTCCGGAACGTTGTGATCTTCATGATAATACCCCAAAAATGAATATTTCCGAAGTTGCTGGTGGAGCTTTGAGCCGCAGTATCCTTGCGTTGAAGAAATCACTTGAACAAACTTTTACGCGTATTTAAAAAAAAAAGTAAAAAAAAAAAACATTGTTTAACAACATATGTTAAACCGTCCGTTTCAGAAGTGGTCCTTTTCCATTTTAAGTGAAAATGTTAAAGTACTGGCTTTTTATACTCTTTTAAACAATGAAAAAGCCCCTGACTCATATGCTTGACAGTCACCAATAGAAAAACACTTCTGAGGCGGATCTAAAAACGCATAATCCAACTAAATATGTGACCCCATTGCATTTGGCCCTTTGAATCCACTGGGACCAACATTCTTTAATAGAATTAAGGTTAGTAGGTTGGGCACCTTAAAGCCCCACGCGTCAGCTAGCTATGTCCCCTCAGTAATTATTCTGGTCATTTAAGTGAAATTATTAATATTTATGGGGTGGGGATCATGGTGATAGATCCCCTCCCCTGAAATCCAAAATTTTTTTAAAATTTCAAACCGAATATGCCAATTTTACGCGATTTTTCTAAAGTAAAAACGAGGACCATAATGGACCATATCCTTCCCTTCCACACGTAGGTGACCTTTGTGCCACGTGGCCTGGATAGGGATGATCACCGCGTGGTGCCGCGAAGGTCCCACTTTTCGCCATTGGGTCCAAATGTCAAGGCCCCACGTTTAGACAAATAGGTATAGCGACATAAGATTCGTCCTTTTCAGTACTGGTTTATGCAGTAAGCGCCTAATTTAACTTATGGGGCATTAAAAGCAAATAGCCACGTGGTCTTCTGAAAGGATCAATTGGGTTTCAGTTTCGAACCACATCTTGACCAGAACCAGTTCCGGTTATATGTTCCCATAAACAAATGTGTGATAGGGAGACATCAAAGGAGATATACGCACCAACAAAAGCTGGGAACATGAAAACATTACACTTGTATTCCCTGGTTTACTGTTTAAAAAACCATGCTTGAGTTAGTT
Organism: Julus scanicus; assembly: GCA_034698625.1. Taxonomy (NCBI): domain Eukaryota; kingdom Metazoa; phylum Arthropoda; class Diplopoda; order Julida; family Julidae; genus Julus; species Julus scanicus. The sequence goes on along the minus strand of JAQGBW010000094.1, from coordinate 54,014 downwards.
GCTTTTTAAAGAGTGGAGGGCATTCACACGTTTTTAATTCCAAAATTCACATAAATCTTTCCCCCACCCCACGCGAGTATTTTAGGCTGCAGTCGTAAGTCTCTAGAATTTCATGAATGAACTTTTCAATTTTAGAAACGTATGTTTGGGCGTAATTATTTTTAGTTTTTCATCCCACGTAAATTCTCCATGCAAAATGTATGGAGGGCTGGGTTGCAAGATCCCATATATTACAGCGGTAATTTTCGGTAACGCGTTATACCGGTCATCCATGTACTCTAATTTAGTGTTGCAGACCCCATTAACCAGAAAACCAGAAAAGTCAATGCATCAGATTTGAAGTGTGGAAATCCTGGTTCTACAGAATCCTCCTGTAGAGGATTGAAAAAGCGGAAATTCCCTTTGTACTTGCAGGGTTTAGTTTACTTCTCCTTATTCGTATGTTTGTCGCCAAAGTACTTTGACGAAACTATATCTACTCGTGCTTCGTAAATTAATGGATTGTTCCGAATAGAGGATTCTCCATAAAATGGGGCGATTAATTTGATCGAAAGAACAAAAGACCCCATGCCTGGATTTAGGAAGTATACTTGCGTTATCCGACAGACGTGCTAAAACTGGCAATTGATATGACACTTGACAAGAACAGTTTGGAACGGCCGTAGGGACGATCTGATATCATGTTTCAATATGCATAGAGTCGCGGTCATTGACCTAAGTTTGGTTCTCAAAACCTTTTTACTTAAATGTGTTTTTACAAACATATTGGATATTTATTTATTTATTTATTTATTCTTAAAAGTGAGAAAATGTTTGCTGGTCATGGCGCTCCTGCCAAGGCCTGTATGCTATTACCGGTATAAAATGAGACACAGAATAGTATACATGCCTTGGTAGGAGCGTCCTGACCAGAAAACGTGGTCCTTTTTCTTGAATGACTTCTTCAGTACTCCGATTGCTGGAAACAAGGTTTACTAAGAATCTATAGACGTAAAATTGGTTAGCAAACGTTTTTCCTGGTGTGGACCGAATATAACTTGATTAGAATTTTGTTTTATTATTAATATGCATCATATTTAAAGAACGGCAAATTTGTTTTTTTAATGGCAAACTATAAGTAATACGATGATAAAACAATACGCCACCTGGTGGAAACGAGATTGCGAGTGAAAATATAGATAAAATTTCTTTGGCACCACTTCCAATAAAGCGTGTATGATGCCTATACCGTTGCTGCTATTAGCAGAGTAGCACCTAGAGCTCATTGGCCTAATTTGTGGCGCTCAGTCAGAAAGGAGTAAAAGCACCTACTTTTCTATTCAATTTGCGGAAAACTTAGCATTTAAACTGGTTTTCCCCTACATAACTGTCAATGAAATCTTACTTCCGTATTGAAGTTAAAAGGCTAAACTGGTTTGGAGCAGTCCTACTGACTCTGTGATCCGGTCAGTTTTTTTACTACCTCGCCCAGGAGGTGGCAATCCTTTGTTCAAACTACTTTTCCCCAGTGACATACAATCAAGAATACCCTCAGGGGGTGTTTGTTACTGCTGAGCGCGAAAGCAAGAGGATATCCTATACCCCCTCAGTTATTCGAACTGGTTTTGAATAATTTACCTGAGCATGCAAATATGCAGTTTGTCCAGACTGGTTTTGTGACGTTAACATACTCCAGTAGAGGGAATGGAGCTGTGTAAAGTGTAAGTGAACTTGGAATTACTAATTTGGACCGTATTTATTTCTATTTCTATAAGCGTCTAAGTTCAAGAAGAAGTCTTAAGTTGCTGAAACTGCAATCTCCACAATACAGGAACCTCCAAGGGTCCAATGATCCCAACAGGAAAGGTGCTATTGGATAATGTACGGTTAAATTGGGCAGTTAAAATGATAGTGGTTTCTTTGATCATATGTAGCGGTCAAAGGCAGTGAGAGCCAGGAAGTTATGTGGAATATGAAAACTTGATTAAATGAGATTGTTGTCAGTTTCAAGAGTTAAGCTATTTATGATCCGCCTTTGAGCGGAAGGTCTTATGGAAGCATCGCGTTGACAGTATCACATGCGAACTGGAGCAGAAAGGGTAACGGCCTTTTGGCTGAAGTTCTTAAAGGAGATGACACTCACGTTACGTTTTTTTTAAACTTTAAAAAAACTTGCTTTTTTTTTATCTTTAAACGAATGTTTAAGAACGAGTTGACTTTATTTTTTTAAGTTCCACTCGCGACTTTGTATTTGCTACTTCTAGCAGAAATGAGTTGTTTAGGATTTCGGAGGATACACATTAGTACACATTAATTCGCAAGCTTTTGAAAAAAGTCACGTTTTAGCAAAGCCAGATTTGAAGGCGGAAAGGACAGATTAAAAACTGGAAGTTGGCAAAGATGAATGGTATATGCCCAAGTGTAGAAATGAATGGTTTAAGGAAGATGCAATATGTATAAGATAAATGTAGGTGGTCGGTTTTTAGAGGAAAAAGTTCGATATACACGAATTCGGGTTAAAGGAGTGGGAGTTAGAGATGGCAAAATTAACGTTTTGGAGATAACAGATAAGATCAACAGAATGAGAGGAAAGGGAAGAGGAGAGGAGTTGAGAATAATAGCGACAAAATGAACGATCAACAGATTAAGAGGAAATGGAAGAGGGGAGGAGTTAAAAATATAGACATGACAAAGAATGGAGTAATATAGAAAGATAAAAAGCGCACAAAGAGGAAAAGCGAGTAAACAAGACAGGTTAACAAAGTTGGAATGGGAGAAATAAATGGAAGAGTGGGAGAAATAAAAAAAAAAGATTGGGAGATTAACTATAGCTATAACGAGTAAAGAGAAAAAAGGCGGTGAAGAATTGGCAGCTGGGTTTGTTTAGCAATATTCATCTTATTGATTAGGGTGTACCATTATAATAGATCATGATTGGCACTTTGTTGTTATTTATTAGCGTCTGTCATCGACTTTGGTGTAGGAGCGATGGCATGTTTTGCACCCGTTTTTAGTTTCATTCCCTTGGTGGTACCACTTCAAAAGCACACCGGTTTGTCCCACTCGCGTCCTGTTTGTATTTATTTTTTGGTGTCACTTTTTTTTCTCCCCCAGTCATCCTTTCAATTTGTCAGCACGCCTCTCTTCACCTGTCCCAACTTGCTCAATTCGCTCCCGAAATACGCAGAGCACCGATATGCTTTTACCATAATTAGAGAACGTGACCATGCATGGAATTAAGTCTATTTTCTGTGGCTAGTTTCACAACATAGTTCGATCGATGACGGTTTATTTAGGTCTCCCATTGAGCCGCATGCCTCGAAAGGAGTCTGGATAAGTTTTTGAAAAAAAAAGATTGACTTGAACCAGTTCAGCTGCTGTTTAATGTGAAAAATCACATTAAAACCAATCGTTTAGCATGCGACTAAAGCGAGTTTAAGGTTAATTGACATTAAATTGGTTGATACAATCAGCTACTCGTATCTTTATGACGTATTTAAAGACGGGAAAGTCTGCAAAAACTGGAATAACGACATTCGAGAACATTTGTAAGGTTTACGCATACAACTTTAATAACGTGTAAAAGTTTGTGAAAAATTTAATGACGATTTTGATGTTTTACAGCGAAATGGATTTGATGAAACCTGGCTTAAGTTGCATTTATACGAAAATGGAGTGTTGTGTGGAATCAAGGTTTTTCGACTGTTGTTGGTGATAAGAGTAAAATGTTTTGTGTTTGCGTCAAGGGAGAGCCACTGTATATTTTTTCGATTTTCAGGGAGATGCGCTGAAAAACGCAGGATATATGGTGGTTTTTGAACAAGTTTAAGTAGGCCAACCCACACCTCCTGAAACCCATTGAGGCCACAATGTTACACGTGGTGTGTTGCAATTGATTTACGGAGGTTGGATTTCGGGCGAAAACATACATAAACAGGCGAAATTCCCAAGGCACCTGGCATATTTTAACCCTTTTTTTCGCTTTCAAAACTGAGGTTGATGCAAACGTCGAAAAAAATATATGGATTTTTTCAAACTGGGCCATTGAAAAGCCAGAAACGAAATTTGAACAAATTTTTCATTTTTTGGCAAATTGCATATCTAACGCTAAGAAACCAGTGCATAATTGATGAAATGTATCCGAGTTTGGTGCAACCGATTTGCCAAACAATGGGACATTAACATTGTAACGATTGCATGCAGACAACATTTTCGAAATTATGGTGAAGCACGAAAGCAATGCCGGTTAATAATATATACATAATGCGTGTAATTATCCAATATACCTGTTATAAATTGCATCAGAAAGATACACAAATACACCAAAATAACGTTGGAATATTGCACAAAGACAATAACGCCCAAGTAGCAATTGGTGAAATTTGGAAAAAATGACAAAATGACAGAAAACCTTGTGTTGAAAACATATGGTGTGTGTTGGGGAAAAACATGTCACGTGATTTTCAGCTGAAAATCTGCTCGAAAGTGTGTGTAAATTGGACGTTTTATGAAAACTGAATATAGAAACGATGTGGATGATTATTTGATAATTGCCCAATTATGTTTATCTAACGAGTTAAACAAGTTAGATGGGTATATTTAGTGAATTTGAGTTTTAATTACAATATTTGCAAATACAAAAACAATACGTCCATCCTCTGTAATTTTCATGTACTGAAAATCGATACCAGTTACAATGAACTAAAAACTCCTTCAATATAAAGGACTCCAAATCGAGCCAATAGGATATATATGTGAGTGGCGACGACTTGTTTATTAAGTTTAATTTGGATTACAAAATTGCAATACAGTGAATTCCTTGCATGTGCACTTGAGCATTCATTGGCTGATTGTATATTTGTGTCCTATTGTAACACATGATTTGGGATGACTTTATTGAGATCCACCTTCCCAAAATGCGACTGAAACGCCATGATTTTCAATGGGAAATTGGTTGGTAATGGGAATTCAATGGAAAATAAGAATTTCTAATGCTTTGTAGAAAAAAGGTGAAAATACTATTCTGAGCATGTATACAGGATTTGTTATAGCACAACCAGATGGAAACAAATTATTTGTTAACGAATAATTTCCACACAAAAAAAAAAAAAAAAAAAGTAGAAAAGCAAAATACTGAAAGTGGGTTATAGGAACCCAAATAGCAACATCCAGTCATCACAAATTGAACAATATGGGTCAATCTAAACAATGCCCGAATTAGGGTTAACGCTTTTTCTAGGTTGGATTTGCCCGTGCACCACATTCGCGTTGAGTTTAATTGGCCGTTTGCTAAACCGTGTTTTGGGCGCTACTAAGCCCACGAAATTATGCACGCAAGGCAAGCCAGCGTCCGTGACCTGAAAAAGCAACGAAAATATTCAACTACACACGATAACCTTGGCTTGAATATGTCTTATTTACTACTTGGTCAGGGCTATTCAACGATAATCTTCTTTTGGCAGGGCTAATGTCCTAGTCCTTGATTTTTTATTATGTTCCCCTCAATGTTTTCCTTTTTTTCCCCTTCGTTTTCCGCCTATTATTGTTCTCGCGTTGTTTTTCAAGATGGCGGCCTGATGGCAATTTTTCATATCCTTTCCAAAGCGCCATTTGCCCATCCATTTCCAACAAAACACGTTTTGAGTTTTAAAGCCCTATATACACATTAAACACACTGAAAATTCGGCTGCTAGCATATTTTTATAAACGGGTTGTTGTTCATCTGCTAATGATGTTTCGAATCGTTCAACAGGAGCGCCGTTACTGTGTCCGCATAATGTGAATGGCCGAGCCTGTCTCAGTTGCAGAGTCTCACATTTACAATTTTTCTATGCAACTTTGATATGCATATGGGACTTGAGATGCAGCTCGGTCTCAACCTCATGCAATTTGAGCAACTATGGTATGGGGATTTGTGTACACAAGTTTAGTCTGACTTTTCGCCCCATCTATTTTCAACAATACCTGTTTGAAGTTTAACTGATAACTAAATGTTTCACGATAAACATCATTCAAAATATAAATAAACATGATCAACAAGGTTCTTTTTGTAAAGATTGGAGCACGTGGAAATATTAATTAATCGGATTAAAAGACTTGACGACTTCCTCCCAAAGAAATTAACTGCATGGCATGCAGTTAGTTAGTATGCAGAAAATTGTGCAACTTTCCAAATAACCCTTGCCTGTATGGGAATCATGTACTGTGTGTACACATTTTTGCTATGTTATTAATTGTTGCGTCTACTATATGGCAACTGCCAATTTTTTCCTAGCATCATAAACCGCTGTTTTTAGCTCTTTAGCATTGGAGGCTATTTTAGGGGTAAATTGCTTTCCTTGAAAATAACAAACAATTGAAACCATGAAAATATAAATTGCATCGACCACGATATTTGCAGGCGTCACCAATGTCAGCTCATAAACAGGGTGTACGAAAAAATTGCAACAAGCGCTTTGCGTGTGGGGTTAAACCCACGTATAGCAATTGGGATTTGGGGTAGATTTTTTGTGATATGATTTGTATGAAAGAGGCGGCTTCAAAGAGTTTATTATAAGATTGGAAGCTTAAGTAGGCGTTAATTGGTATCCAAACCTCATCATTTACGAAGCGTTGAGTTTTGGAAAACTTAAGTCTAAACGCCGTAAAATTAGACTTATTTGGCCCGACCTAAATATAGTCAAAATTGGCTAGCTGTCGTCTGCCAAGGTTTTTGATCCGGGGCTAAATTGCAAAGTAAACTTGAACCTTCTCGCAGAAATAGTATACGGTGCCCGTGACAGGTCCCTCACGCTTCAACCCCTAGAAAAAACTCTGGAATTCGGTGTAGAGGCACCAAATTTTCAACGTTTAACACGCGCGAAAATATTTTTCTTGTCAAATAGGTGATAAGTCATTGACACTAACTATGATTCATCCATGCAGCTCGAGCCCTCTCCTTAATCGACGATTAAACTTAAAAGGAAAGATAACACGATGTCTATCACACCCCTCAAAACGATTTTACCATGAGGATGATTGAAGATATTGTGCTTTCATCCATATTCGAGCATGAAGGATCCACAAAAAAATGTGCTCCAGAAGATGAAAATTATTCCAGTTTTAAAATTTCATGACTAAACATAGCAACAGATGAAATTTCATAAATGTGAGAGAACATAACATGATATCAGTCACATGTTTGTAAACCACGCATTGCCCACAAAACCCACAAATGTCGGACCCTTGATGTATTTCGGTAAGTTTATGTTTATGTTTGAAAAAACAACAAGGCGATATCGATTAGCCATATGGACTGGTACACGTGTACCACTTTTATCATCCCCCCACATCCCTTATGCCACATAAAACAGATTGACGCATGGGAAAGTATAGTCCCTCACCATACAGAGTAAACCCAGATAGTGTGTACTTAGTGCTTGGGGGACCGTTAAACAAAGGACAACACATTTTCAAGTACATTTAAGGCAATAATGGCACGAGGGAATGACCCTGCCCTGACTCCTTGTGCGCATAAACTTAATGATGTAGTCATGCGTTTTGTTTGAGTTTTACGGTTCGACCCATTGTCGTGTTTTGTTCGATTTTCATGAAAATGAATAAAAACGGCTGTGGGACGCCATTTTGAAATTGTAGACAGGGTCGTGAACGATATATGTTTCATATCCTTGAGAATTCATCTAAAGTTCTGGTAGAATTTAATTTCAAAAGCATGTTTAAGGATGGCATCAAACCATGATTAACTGACGACAGCTAAGCGTTTAGAAACAAACAAAAAAAAACTGAGTGCTGCATGAACATCACGTGGCTGGGGTGAGAGGATATTTGATCCCATTGCCTGAACTATTGGAGTTCATGGGTTAAGCACGGCGCTTCCATACCAGCATGTTTACTGTATACGGTCCTTGAACTTCACGTTTCCGTTTTCAAGGTCTATAGCCGATAACGCGAGTGGAAATCTTGATTGAATTCAAAAAACACAATTTGAACAAGCAAAGCAAACCAAAGGATGGCCGAGAACACCATTGCAACATGTTTCGGAATATATATACTCTTGCATGATTCTTTCCAACTGTGGGAAACCGAAAACAGACGCTGATCGGGTAGGGGCCATGCAAAAAGGACATTTTCTAAAATGAACAACGGGTAGACAAGGGCAGGGGTACCCATTTTTTGAATGAATATAGTATATATCTGAAGTGGCCACTATAGAGGGTGCATGCGCCATTCATTAGCTCACATGAATGGAAAATTTCGCAGTTTGGATTGAATAACTGATATATCGCTATTTGGAATTGAAACTGAAAATTCACCATTTGGAATTGAAAACTGAAATTTCGCCATTTGGAATTAAAAATTGGAAATTCACCATAGGGAATTGAAAATTTGCCATTTGGAATTGAAAAGTGAAAATACACCATTTGGAATTGAAAACTGAAATTTCACCATTTGGAACTGAAAACTGAAAATTCGTCATTTGGACTGAAAAACTGATGTTTCGCCATTTTGAATTGAAAATTGGAAATTCACCATTGGTCATTGATAATGCATCATTAAGAATAGAAAAGTCAAAATTTGCCATTTGGGATTGAAACGTGAAAATACACCATTTGGAATTGAAAACTGAAAATGCCCATGTGGAATTAAAAACTGAAATTTCGCCATTCTGAATTGAAAATTGGAAATTCAAAATGCACCGTTAAGAATTGCAAACTGAAAATGCACCATTGGGATTGCAAACCGAAATTTCAAAATTTCAAATGAACACATGCAGTAGCTGAAACCACAATCATGTTACCAGCGCCAACATATTGCGGCGGTGAGCCAGGTTTCCCATGTCAATGTTTTTTCTTGCGGGCGATTGTACGCGTTTGTGTTCTGTTAGTGCGGTTGTTGTGGTGCGGAGGGCATTGGCACCGAGTAATGCTCTCAGCGCGGGAGGAAGCAAGCGAGGGAGGGACGCAGACCTTCTAACTGCTCTGCGAGCTTGACTGTCAAGGTCTCCGGTGGAGTCAATGAACCCCGGGCTCGGTGGAGAAACCAGGTTCCAAACTAGAGTTCGTACAGTACGAGTCCCGCACCAACGGCTTAATGGCCATTCCGGAAAAAGCGGTTCCGATCCCCGGGTCCCGTAAAGGGTGGTTTGGAACCAAGAATACATGCACTGTAGACACGTCCACATATTTTCCAAGACTTTTTAACTGCTAGCTCTATCTACACTACTGATCACAATCTACACATGTTGTATAATGTGCAAAAATATTGATTGAAGTGATATCCAACGTTTGGTCTTATTTTGTGAATGGGCAGTTTGAAAGGGATTTTTATATGCAGTTTGTAACCTTGACCGAGACTCCACCCCCCCCCCCATCCCGCTTCTTACCACAGCTGTCCAGAAAAAAAATTGCAATGTCGACCTCGAGACAGTCAAATGTATGCAGTTTCAAGCTTTCCCTGGTGAAAAAACAATAGAGACTTTATAGATTTTATAACACTTTATAGATTTCTATTGGTATCAATAGAAAATTTCTATTGGTTTTATTGGTTTCAATTGTTTTCTATGGTTCTGTCAATACAGCTAAATCATAGAAGTCAATACAGGAACCATAGAAAACAATTAATATCAATAAGTCTCTTCAATAGATCAATAGAAATCTATATTGGTTTCTATTGTTTTTTCACCAGGGAATTAGCTTTAGCTTGAGGTGCAGCTTAGAAGAGATAAACCTTGAGCTTCAGTTTTTTGACTAACTTTGGTAAAGACCTTAAGGCCCGTACAGAAAAGGCTTTGTTCAGAAAAATGGGAGTTACAAGGTCATCAGAATCTGTAAAATTGAGTCGAGATAAAAGGGAAAAATGTTCATTTTTAGTGCAAATTTCTAAAATAGATTGTAAATGGGGTAAGAATTCTAGTTTATGAAGAAGGAACTATATCAGAGCAGTTTTTTTTTGCCTAAACAGTGTCACCATGATAAAAGGATTTTTTTCTAAGTTTCAAATGAATTGTTTTGAAAAAAACAGAAGGAAACTGACTTTGGGATAACAATATCTAAATCCTTCAGATAAAAGTGATCGGATGGAGTTGCATATAAATATTATGTTGAATGCCATGGTATAAGCCAAATTTAGAATGACTGTATGTCTGAAATTGAGTTTTCGTTAGGTTTCTACACATAGGGACAATATCGATGTGACAAGCTAGCGACATTACTCCCACAGGGGTTGCAGATTTGAAACCGATCGTTTTGTCTCAGCTGCAGTAGCTATTTTGTCTGTCCGCTTTTAGCTTTTGTTCCGCTCTGGTTCACTGACCCGATGCTTTAACCTTCTGCTCCCATGGAATTTCGGACTAATTTTGTAACCACTTTAGCCCTACACCATCAGCCAATGTTTACTTTTTCGCCTAGCAATTGTCATCATAAATATATTTGCCTATTTCAAAACTTGCCTAAATATATCGAAATCGGTGCCGATAAACCCCTGCCTGCATGGCCAACGGATTCCAAGATGGCCGTCGCTCTTTGCATGGCTTCAACCTCTATCTTCAAGTTCAAATTTCCGCAATTTCATAAGCCAGTGAGGTTGAAAACGGTTGATGTAAACATTTATTCAAAATGGACGCATTTTATTAAGTTGAGGGTATGACTGACGTGAAGATTGTATCCTTTTAAAATGGGTCGATAATGTTAAAGATGGCCGCCATTTGGAAATTGTGCATTTAAGTTATTCTGTTTTAAGTAAAATATTACCACCTCCCACAATTTTCAAAGTAAAGTTTTGGAAGGGAAAAATTAAAAAATCTTATGAAGTGATGATATATGCTCGACAATCCCGAAATGTGTTCAAATTTTGTATACAAATCTAGCAAATCTATAATTTAAATGTTGAAATGTTTAATAGAAATATTTTATGCTGTGCTGCTCCATGGATTTACAATACAGAAATGTTCATTTATAGGGGTGTACTAGTACTAAATATTAAAGTGGACATTTTTGTAGTTGTATCATGTTTCGTTTGTAACTCCTCTCTGAAAACTGCCTTTGTTCACGATTTTATGCACACATTTGGAACGTTCCCTGAAGCCAAACCTATACTGATGAGGAAGCTGACGCCTGATGAAATTAAAGCTAGCTGAACTCGGCTGAACTCTTTTTCAGCTTTCCGCCGACAAAAGCAAAGTATGAACCCAGTGCATAAAGGCAAAGCGTATCAAATCGATCGATATATTGATCCACCCCGCCCGTATTTGGGCAACGGATTTTCGGGCCACATGCTTTCTCCAGCACCTTTTTTTTTTTTTTTTTTTTTTTGATTTTAAATGCTATTTGGAGTAAGCCCTATAATGACGACTCAGTCATGTTGTACATCTCTATAAATATCTCGTGATACTGACTTTCTTAATCCTTAACAATTAGTCGTCTTTGAAATTATGCTTCAGCCGAATTACCAAGGGACATGTCTTCAAAATCAAGGACACCTGGACGTTGGAATTAAGGTCATTTTTGGTGACTTTGGAAAGTTTGAATAGACATTAAGAGGGGATAAAGCACGGTCAGGGCCAAATTTGTATAGGGGCTATCCCAGCATTGATCTGAAAATAACTTTGGAAAAACCAATTAACTAACGCCTTGTTATTGACGTCATCGATATTTCTTTTGTTTTAGGGTTTTCTGTCAGATTTTGAAAGGGTCACCAAAAGAAATGTGCCCCCAGTCCCAAATGTACTTGAACTTAAAACCTCAGAAATTATGCCTAAATATGTGTTAAGCACCAATTTTAGGTTGAAATTTCCCTTCGAGTTCATGAAATTTCGAGAGAAGGGGGCATGGAAATTTATAGGATGAACCTTGGTATGTTTCCAAGAATTTGCTGGGGTACCATACCTTTAAAAAAAAAAGACGTCTATGAGGGGGAGGGGCAAAAATGGACATGGGGTGGTGGGAAGGGGCAATTTTTGAAGGAATTTCGGGGAAGTTCTTTTCGAATTTCCACTAATCTGAAAGTTTGTTACTGGTACCTATTTGCACGTTTGGACATGTATCCCTGAATCATGTTATTATTTCACTTTGAAAACTCAACATCTCATCCTTGAGCAAGTTTGAGAAAAGTTCAAAGTATGAAATCATGGAGAATTTGTTTACAGTATTCACATAATTCCCAAGCGTGAAGCCATTGAAACAAGATTTGGTATACACTGCACTGCAAGAATCCTTGAAAGATAGGATATCATGCCCAACAAATTCCGCTTAGATGGGGTGCCCTGAACAAATTGCTATTGTTCTTTGGGGTTGCATTGTTGGGAGTTTTGGGGGGGTTGTTGTTTGGGTTCCTCGCCACTATGTTTTCCAAAATATCTCGTCCGCGTGCGTCAGCAAAGGTTTCCCAGTTGCAACCTTAGCCCCCAGACAAGAGATTACGCCCAATCTAAATCCATCCGTGTGCCAGCCTCGGGCAATAACCTTCAGGCTATGCCACGCATCTCACCCCCTGACTGACCCCGTGTGACCCCCCCACCAACTAATGTACACCCGAGCAGCTGTTACGTTAGGCCACGGAGAAAAGACAATTTGGTACGAAGATCAAAGTGCAAATATATATCATTTTTTTTACAATCCCATCCAGGGTTCATTTGCCTTTGAACGATATCCAAATAGTTTGGGATAAAAGGGGGGATTAGCGGCTTATTTTTGGCCGTTGCGAGGGGATGACGATCCCGGGGACCCCTCGTTCCGGGGAAGGGGATCCCAGGTAGATTCACGGGGGTGTCGGGCGGGGTTTCAAACCCTTCGTCTTTTTAGATTTCCCCCTCCCTCACCGATGTGGTTTTCGAAGCAGATGTTAAACATCGATTCATTCTTCTAAACCAATGTTGGTTTAAAACGGTTTTGTTTATGAAAAATGTTTATGAAAACAAGTTATCTTACCTTTTTTTTCTATAAATTAAAAATATCAGTCTTTGTCAGTCACCACTGGATGGGTTTCTAAAGCTGCATTCGATGTTATTTTGTCCAACGTGCGAGATTTGGTAAAAATGTCACCATGTTTGGGAGACAGCTGTGAGGGAAAAAAATGAAAGCTTGGTTCTGAATGGAATTTCGTACTGATTTTTTTAGAATTCTGTCCATGCATTGCTGATGTAAAAATAAGCACAGAATCATATCCCATTGTCCAGTTTGCGAATGTTCCAGAAACAAGGAACATCAGTCGCTTCTGAGAATTGTATCATTCTACCCTTTCTTCAACGTTTCCTCCACTTTAACTCGGAATTATCAAAAATTTCATCAATTTGACACATTTTCCCCATAGAAAGTTTGCTTTTTTTAAGCAATGGTCCATGCGACAATTGCCGGATACATGTATCCAGCTGGATACATACTTGAAAACATGACGCACTTTTAAAGTTCCTTCATCAAGTGTATACATTATTTACATTTAGTGTATTTCCTTATTGTTGTTGTTAGAAAATTAACAAGATATTCAAAGAAATTTAGTTTTTGTCTGTTGGTGCTTCTTTGCAATCGATGGCGTCTTATGATTGATGAAATACTGTAAGTGAAGCCAATTTTCTCAAATCAAATTTGTTCTCCACATGTCAACATTTCCGTTTAATTTGGCGAGTGTTAACCTTAACATTCCGGTCGCAACGACCGTATTATTCTAGGAAGGCCAGGTTTAAGTGCTTTTCGTCAAAGTATGCAGTATATAAGCTCACATCCGAATCAAGATTGGTTACCTCGGTGATCTCATGCCATTGGGCAACCACGTTTGAATGTCAGCAGTCTGTCTGTTGCATGGTGGTGAAATCAGCGATCCAACCTCAACTTCCTGCTCGCCAATTGTGATTAATTTTTACGTTTAGTAGGCCAGGGTTGCGTTTGCGTCACCGTCCGTCGTGGGGGAGGCAGACTGGCTGCTGACTATAGCCCGGATTTGTGGCCATGTTTGTTGTTTACGTGTTCTTATACTCTCTCCCACTTTGGCTGGAAGTAACTGGCCATTAAAATATTGATATACAATGATACCTTGCCAATATGTCCATTGTACTAATGACATGTTTTCCATGGAGGAAAATGGAATAAACAATATACAAATGACTGCTGATCAAAGAGGAAAAATTTGAAATGTTTGAGAACATAAAAACAATACTTTGGAAGATTTAGTGAACACATTGATTTTGGACATTGAATGATATAAGGCTTCCTATTGCACATTTTTAGAGTATATGGTTGCCTTGAAAGTTGGGAAATGTACTTGAATTTGGCTTGGTACCTAAGATTTGGATTGCAGATTACATTCTTCATCAGTTTTATAAATTTTGTGCAGCTCTTCTTCATAGACTCAACTATAACTGTTTCTGTTAAATTGTGTTCCAAGATGGTCTTTTTTGGGGTAAAATATTAGTTTGTAATGACTTTAGTATCGGGTCATTTTCAGCAATGAATATACATTTCAGGATTCATACATTCCATGAAGTATGCATTCCTGCCTCCTTGAATATTGTATTGGTGTAGTTATTCAGCATATTCGAATCACTGCGTAAACATGTTCTGGAATGACTAAGGAGGATGTTCAATGGGGAACGCTTTTATTAGTGAGGGTTCCCATTAATTTTTTCTTGTGTAAATGAGCCACCCGGTCCTCCCCATCAAGGCCATAGACCACGGTGTGAAGGTATTGTTGAAATGAGGGCAGCAGGTCCACGTTCAAGTACCGCCACCTAGTTTTTTGGGGGTAAGTTTTTTTTAGGAGGACGCATCTTATACTTGGCAGGTCATCCCGATTGTTGGGAATTGCCCTACCATTTAGCAAATTTTATCCTACTTGCATCCTACTAGGACACAATTCAGAATTCCTTCAAATATGCTGTTTAATTAATCATATATTATATAGATCAAAACTTTTAACATTCTAAAAATGTAGCACTGCATGGTCAATAATGCATGGATTCGTTGGTGGGAACAAGGTTTTAGAGTGTGGTTCAAAAGATATCAAATTTCTGAATTGTGTTTTGTTCATAAAATTCATGTTTTTCAAAGGCCCATGCTAATCAGCGTGTATAAATAAATGGAAAACAAAGTATTGATAAATTACCCAAGTGGCAATTTCTACTCCCCCTCCCCGAATTCCAACCTTTGGTTAATTAGGTGGGTCAGGGAATTCCCATGAAAAATAGGTTTACAGTCCTTGTAAGCTGACGCTTGTAAAATCCATGATTTAGGCCTTTTTTACTATTCCATGTTAAAAGTGGGTCTCGTGCAATTGTACAAAGAATTGAAAAAAAAAAGTCCTAAATAACGGATTGTCTTGTGAAATTGTTGAAAGTGGGTCACTTTATTATCCCTTAGGGCCAAGAGGAGCAAGGGTGTAAAATGGGTCAAGAAATGAATGGGCTTAGTTGTATTTAATGGACTCTTTATAACGGAATTTAAATACCTGAAACGGATGTCCATACCCTAAACCCCATCCGCTTAGGATTTATTGATCAGAAATAAATATACTGTGGACTGAATCACTGGTCAGTCAATCTATTTTACATTAAGGTCAGTATCATGGACAAATGTTTTGAGGCTAAAGTGACTATGTCGAAAATCTAGGTATTAAGGTCAATGCTTTTAATAGTGCCTCAAAAATTTCTACTTTCGGTTTCGGACAGTTTTTGTTCTAGCGTCAAGTGTAGGTCATGTAGGTCAGGTGTGCGTCAAATGAAGGGGTTGAACTGGCACTGAAGTACGAGCATAGGAACTCGTGAGATATAAAATTCAATTGTTTGTGTGGTCGATGTTTAGTATTTACAATTTTCCAAACAAATGTTTAATTCAAAATGCCTTTAGTTCACACTATCCAAAAAAGCGGTATATGAGCCCTGACTTTTAACATTTCATCATGAAAAGATGGCCACTGTTCAAAAATGTTTGTCCCTCAATCCAATGTCGGCCATCTTGACAAAAATGTAAACGTAAACAAATTGTTTGCCATTATTAGGAGGCACTGTATTAAGGAACATTAAAAAAATTGTACGATTGTTAAACAAAATTTTTCATTAAAAAATACATTTAGTTCAATACCATCCAAAAAAACAGGGTAGGATTTTTTTTAATGTGTATCAGAATTGCATTACACCAGTTTATGCTTGCATTTCTTGCCTGCATCAGGAAATTTCAGTTAATCGGAAAAATCCTTTAAAAAAAAGTTTTTTTTTTTTTTTTAAATTCTTACAGCATTTTCCAGACTTTTTGGTCAAATATCGTGGAAGGGCTTTGAAATCCTTAAAATATGCTTCAATTTAAAAAAAAAAAAACTAACTGGGCATCCTGATATCGTATAACTGCATATTCGATAATTTTCTTAATTGACTGTTTTTTACAACTTTTTATATTTTATCACTAAACACTATTTTGTTTGTTATTCGTTTTAAACACCAGTTTCTGCTTTAATTTCCTGCCCGCATCAGGAAATTTCTGTTAACCGGACTTCTGTTAGTTCTCTACAAAGTTTTCCAGAATTTTCATGTGAAATATTGTGGCAATTAACCGTGGGAAGGGGTGTTTGGAAATCCTTAAAACAAGCTTCAATTTTTTCCAGAAAATGTACTTGGTGCCCTAATATCATATTTGTTGGAATGGAGCGCACTCAGTGGCGCACCTCACATCCGGGGCATGTAGCTTGGGGCATCAATAATGGGGTCACATCCGTTTGGTCTGCAGAGGGCAGCACCAACTGAGACGGGATGTACCCAATGCCCCAGGCAAACACACGGAGCCAATGCACTTGACCCTTGACCAGAAAGGGTGAAATATTTTTATGCAGCCTTTTTTATTACATTTAATTATTAAACACCAACATATGCTTGAAATTCGCGTTAAACGCCAGTTTATGCTTGTATTTCCTGCCCGATATCTGGAAATTTCAGTTAATCTGGCTTCCGTTAATTATCTACAAAGTCTTCCAGATTTTTTTAGGAAAAAATTGTGGTATTTAATATTTAATCTATAAAAATTCCAGAAAATTTACTGATCACCCTGATATCGTATTTAATCATTTTCTTGGTTGACTATTTTTACACATTTTTATTATGTTTAATTATTAAGCATCAACATATGCTTGAAATTCGTGTTAAATACAAACATAGATGCTTGAAATTCGTTTTATATACCAACATATTGCTTGGAATTCGTGCTAAACACCAACATATGCTTGAAATTCGTGTCAAACACCAGTTTACGTTTGGATTTCCTGCTCAATATCGAGAAATTTCTGTTAATCTGACTTCCGTTAATTCTCTACAAAGTTTTCCAGACATTATTAATCGTGGAAGGGGGTCTTTTAAAATCCTTAAAATATGCATGATTTTTTTTCCAGAACAATGTACTGGTCATCCTGATATCATATTTAATCATTTTCTTAGTTGACTAATTTTAATTATATAGGGCAACAACCAATCACAACACGATCTATCGTCTACTCGCGATCCCATTGGCTGTCCCATGTCACAACACCCCTTTAGTGTAACTTAATTTTTTCAAAACTAATGGCTACCCTAATAATAAGTATAAAATTTCTGTTGAAGGACGTGCACCCCTAAAAACATACTCTTGAGCTTAAGATGAAGCAGGGATGCTCGTTAATCCCGCGCGAATTTACGAGAGAATATCTCCCATTGGCTGCATTGAACGATTCACGTCACGACACTTAGATTAATGGGATTAAAATGTGCTAATTTTATCGCTGCTATAAGTGTATCCAGCGAGCGTTGGCTTCGGAAACGGTTATTGCGCCCTTCAATTTAGCCAACGATGGCAGCGCCACGATGAAAAAACGCGAGCAAAAACAGTTCGCTCCTAGTAATGCAAAGAAGCGAACATTTGGGGGAGTCATCCCCAATTCCCAAAACGAAAAGTTGCAAATGTGCGGTACTTACAGCTTTCATGGTGAGGTGCCGCAACAAGTCTTGGTAGGGTTTCCATTGTATGTTTGTATTGACGGGGGTGAAAATCCGGTATTTCCGTGACACACTATGTGGTAAAATTTAGGGATGCTTTTCCGCGGAAATTCCTTGGTAAAATTGCACTTTGAAGGAGTAAATAAGGAATAGGGGAGTTTGGCAATCCAAGTTATAAACACTCTGAATTATCAGGATCGAATCTTTTATATAATCTTCCCTGGAATTACACCAAGGTGCGAAAGTTTGGAACACACTTGTCCTCTGCACGAAAAATTCCGAACGCCTCCTGGCGTATTGGAGAACAAGTCCAATAGCTCTAAAGATCCTTAGAGCAAAACTTTATAAGATTCTCAGATTCGTGAATCTCTGCGGAGCACCACGAGCATCGTCAAAGAAAAAAAGTAAAAAAAATCCGCCAAGTATCCGCGGCGAGAATATCGCAAGTATGTGGGGAGAAACTTCCTCGTATTGCGGGGGTGGGATGAAAACTCCGCACCAAAAATCTCGAATTTCGTTTTGTGGAGGAGGCGGCAGGGGGGGAAGGGCCCCTCCAAGTTACGGAAGTAGCAATCTGCTACCGGCGGGGATTAACGTAGCTCTGGCGGCTTTGCGCGGAACTCTTGCGTCGGACCCCCGTCGTCGGTCGCCGGTCGGGGGGAGTGCCGTAAACTGCTCGCGTATACTCCTACGAACGGCGACGGTCGATACCGATGTGTTCCGTCCCGCTAGCAGTTGACTACTCATTCCCCTTGGTCGAGGCAATCGCTTGTTGGTTTCGCGAAAGTAGGGCGCCACGTGGGTCGAAGCAGCCAACGGGAGGCGAGCGATGGCAGAGGGGGATCGCGGGCCGTCAGCCAGCCAACCAGCCTTGACACTTGGTTGTATATACTAGCACACCGATACTCAGTCAGCCCATTTGCAACCACCATTTCATGCCTTTCGGAGCACCCGGCACGAGTCCTAGCCCAGGTCGGCGCCCCCTGGCGGCCGACGTGCAGACAGAGTGCAATGACTCCTCCGTGCTAACGGGCTCGAAACCGGAGTCTGCGTTCGGAAAAGCAATACGGAAGCTGGCGGCAGGAGTAATCGATGGCGCCTCCGGGAGGCGTGCATATATGCGAGTCTGCGCCCCCAGATGGCGCTCATAATCGCTGGTGCTAGCATTGGCGCTGAAAGTTACCTAGAAATGGGTTCTTAATGGCGATTTTCAGCACCATCTGTTGGTATTGCGTGTAAAGTGGGTGGAAATTGTCTCTAATTTTGCATAAAATTGGATGTTAGGAGGGACTTTTCGCGAGGTACCATTGGTGTCTACAGATGGCGCTGAAAGTTGCCTAGAAATGTGGCTTATACAGTGGTGTCCACCTAATTGGTAAACTAATTGTCGTCCAGGACGTCTTGCTTGTATGTAGCTGGTGTAACAAATTCTTCCTTTTAACCCTTTGGTTAACATCCGGTTATTTACCTATACATGGTGACCCCTTGGTGATACATATGAGTCATGTAACCCATTCTTGCAGCCAGCAAAATTTTATCTTTTTTATAGTATTTGCTCATACTGTAGCTGAGAACTTTTGTCAAACGAATTTCCCTCCATGACTCCCCAAAGTACGACTAAGCCCCCTCCCACTTATGGTTAACGGCACATCGGGGAGGGGAAACTTTTCTTGCATAAATTTTATACATCCGTAAAAAACCCACTCAATCTGCATGACGTAATATCCCCCTCTCTTCGAATGTGTTCTTATAGGAAATTTTCGACGCCATATTAGATTCAGTTATGCTTTTCGCAAACAAAAAAATGGATGTTTAATAGGGCACAGAGATTAAAATGAGTTTAATCGCAGATTTAATAAACGAAAAATTATGATTCGCACGTTTAATGATGCAATGAGGGTGACATTTGCTCACTTTTTTACTAACGATAACCAACGCTCTTTTCTACTCATACCTACAGGCTGTAGGTCAGCATTTGCGCAAGGAGTGCAATACTGGCAGGAACTGTTTCTTTTTCTACTAAGTAACCTAATCTTCGTTTTAAGACCCTGGTCACCAATGAATTTGTAACAAAGCGATGGGCAAACTTGGTTACGGCCATTAGGACTTAAAGTGGATAAGTCATATCATGACTTTGATGTAATCATATTACTGACGTAATAACACGCATGTGTTGTCAGATTATGTCATTGAAACTTATAATTTTTTTCACAATTAATCAGTAGTTTGGATATTTACCATTGTTTTTGGAAATGAAGGTCTGTTCAGAAAAAATCTCGTTACATACAAGTTCCACTAAAGAATGGAATTTGGTTTTCAGGGTCTGACTAACTTCAGGCTGTTGTGACGTCATATTCATTTGTTACATTGGTTATGTCTGGACGAAGAATGAGATTTCTAGAGTTGAGCACAATGTCAAATCCTTGTTTCCAGATGTTGTGTCGTCATAAACACGCTATAACTGGTCATTAGAGAAAAGCAAAAAATGTTTTAATTGTCAAAATGTGATGTCATTTAACATAATACCACATCATAAGGCCCCAAGTGATCATTAAGCAAAAACAAAGATGCAATGTTACAAGACAGAGTAACAAGTGATAAATTTCTGGAAACAGATGGTCAGGCATTCAGAACTAAACTCTGACGTCACATGTTACCCAAGTTCTACACTCCAACCCTTTTTTACCTGTAATAATCGATTTGGAGCAAAATGCGAAACGTTTACAAAGGCTGGTGGCTTCGCTTAAAAATTACGGTAAAACAAAGCCACAAAATTAGGCCAAAAAAAGCTCAAATTTTGTGAGGAATTTTCACGCGGCTCGGTGCGCTGGTGAGTAAAAGCGTCTTTTGGCCGTTAAGTGGGTCTTTGTAGTTACGAAACGGCGGCTAGAAACGAAAGGGTTGCCAACGCCAAAAAACTAAACAAAAAAACTGTGCAATTAATGGAAGGTCAGCATTGTTTTCGATGGCTGATGTGTGCTGTAGGTCATCTTCGTGGCAAAAAAATCTAGTCCCAGGGCCACTGGTGGGGGAACGCATTGAAAAGTACGGAAAAGAAACCGCAACCTAGAAATGGTTCCTCGAATCTAGGGCATCAAACTCGTAGAGAAAAAAAAAGTAGAGCATTTTTTATGAGCTTTTGCTCATGCCTTATGAGCTTTACCATGGTATAGCCTCGCGTTTCGGCCTCTACAAATCTGCATGGTGATAAAGGATTGAGTGGAATAGAAAAAAAAAACCACCAAATATATGACGGACGATTACCGACCAGCCACTCAACTGAGAAAATAGCGAATAAGTCGATTAAATTGAGTAATTTTGGTAGTTTGATTATATAGTTGAATAACGGCATCTTGGACAATGATTATGCAATTCGTATAGCTTCAATACAACTTAGATGTCGGAATAGAAATGTCATATGCATGGTTAGAGGAATCAGAAAATCTTGTGCTATGTAGTGCTTCAGGTCGAGGTGTTTATGCAGTAAAACATAAAATAACACTTAAAAAGAACCCAACTTGTTGCTTTTAGAAATCTCAATGTGTTCTGGGTTAAGTAATTTCGTATTAGTATACTAACAAAAGTGTTACATTAAAAAATCTATACTGCTGCACTGTCAGGACTCGGAACCTTTTAATATTCTCTATAACACCTGAAGAAAGGTTCCATTTATAGAACTTTTCTTTATGTTCTATATAAAGCACCTCAAAAGTTCTATATTTTACAATATTTCAATGTGTTAATTTGTTAAAAGTATGGTCTCAAGAGGGTAAAACAAAGTGCAGCAGAGACTTACCCCCGTACCACAGTTGCTCGCCAAACTACAGCTCAAACTTTGCCTCTTCTAAGCTATGTACATCTCATGCTTTACCTCTTCTAAGCTACATCTCAAGCTTTTCCTCTTCTAAGCTATGTACATCTCAAGCTTTGCCTCTTCTAAGCTATATCTCAAGGTTTGCCTCTTCTAAGCTACATCTCAATCACTCTTCCAACAATTGCAGTCTCCAATTTGGCTGTCTTGAGCTCGTCTTGGCAATATTTCTGTGCAGCAACTGTGGTACGGGGGTTAAGCTTTGACTCAAGTCATATACATATAGAGGATCCTCGACTTGAGCCCTTCATACCAGTCGACACAAATGGCTGTGTTAAATATCTAGGGGCCTGTCCTCGAGTGAGCTAATTAAAACACATATTTCAGGTATTCAGCTCCTTGAGTGAGCCAATCAGAATTTATTTACCTATATTACACCCAGAATCTTTAATCCAAATCAGTTATTATTAAGATATTTATTTTTAAAAAATGGAAATATAATGATTTTAATCTTGACCCTTAATGCTATAGTTTTATTATAATGAAACTTTCATCTGTAGATGAAAAACGTTTTATTTAGCTCTTCCCATGCACTTAGATAATTCCAATTAATGTTGTTGGCGCAACACACAATGCTTTGTATACGTTTTCTGATCCCATATTAAAGTATAGTTAACATGCACGATTCCAAACAAAATTTCGGTACCATCACTTGTTGCGTCTAATTGGATTTATTTCATCAGTCTAGTTCACAGACTACCCAGTTCTGTCAGTTTAATTGATAAACAGTGACATATTGGAAGGTGTTTGTTCATCAGGGCTGCTGATAACTATGTAACGTGTGTGTCGCCCATGACTCATTTTTCAAACAATTTCAGGGATTGTTTTGTCTTTTAACCCGTTTTTGCGTAACACTCGATATCGGGTTTGATAAGGTCGATACGGACGTCTGCTTCGTTATAAATTCTGCTTGTTCTTATATATGTAGCAGGTGACCTCAAAGCAGATACAGTGATATATAAAGTACTTATGAGCTGAATATGTATAACCTCACATTGTTTTCCGTGTTGACGAAAGGAACTGTACATAACATCTCATGAAACTTGGTCAAGTGAGGTGTAAAGATACAATAATGTCACGCAAAATTGTCGGTTTGGTTCGGTCGTGTTGGGTCTCAAATTAAATGTTTTTAACCATAGATTACGATAGCGATGCTTGTTGCTCCGAAATTCGGCTTAAATTCTGAAAAAGTTCAAAAAATCGTTTTGCACGGTGATCCCTTTAGTGAAACATGCATAGAACCAGTAATTTGTAGTAGAAAATTAAAAATTTAGCACAGGGGGGAATAAAAGAGGCATGTCTCCCTCGATAATTAAATTTGCGATAATAATCAGGAATTTTTCGTTCATTTTGTACTATAAACCAAATCTCCCTGGCGTTTGTGGCGATGGAAATTTGTCCGAATTTAACCGATAACCTCCATTGTTACGTACGGTGAATCAACAGGGGGGATAAAGCGGTTATATGGTTACTAGGCAAAATTCATGGAAGGGTTTAATGGAAGTCACGCAAATTACCTGCTATTATAGGAAAATGGCAGCAGAAGTCAAACGATGGAGTGAAGGGTGGAGATAGAGAGGGGTATCGATCAGCTGACCGGGAAATAGTGGGGGTGTTGAGCTTGATTAGTGGTAATGGAATTCCCCGTGAATTAGCAAAGGACACCGTTTTGATGGTGCTAATTGCCATGGCGGCCATTGCATTCTTTTGCAAATTTAAAAAGCTATTTTTCTTAATTATGTAATTTTGCAAATGGGAAATTACCCCATTGCCCCTATCTCCTAATTAAGGTAATGAAATTAGAACGCACGGTGAAATTTAATTTCAGAGAAAATTTCGCAAAATGACTTGTTTTAAAATCGATTCTGTGTTTTCCAACATATTGCCTCGAAAACAAATTCCCCAAAAATGCATATAGCTCCTTGTAAAATCGATTTATCAGTTATTATATGCATGCTCACCATTTATACTAACCAAGGTTTGGGAGCAAATTAAGTTAAACATGATATTTTCTGTTAAATATTCATTACACACTCGATTTAAGTCATATTTCTCGATTTTGCTCATACTTCAGAATTTAGAATAAAACTTATGAATTATACTTGTATCTAAATCCACGTCTCCACTGCAGTCAACGTACGGCAACAATGTTGATCAACATGGTTTGCTGAAACAAATTTCGAAAAAACAAGTTTGCCTACCATGATGTTTGAGCAAACTTGGTAGAGCAAAACCATGGTTTTACATTTTTCTGATCGCTCGGGAGGCGGCCCAGATGAAAGGGAAATTTTTTTGCCACTTTACTGCGCATGCTCAGCCATATAAGTATACACATCCTTAGTAGAAGCGCCATAACCTGGACGCTTTTGTTGCTTGTTTCTGTCAACTTTTTGATGGAGACAGGTCAGCATTAATCAACATGTTGACGAAATACATTGTTTCAGGTTTGTCTTGAGTGTTTGTATATTTGGTGTTTGCATGTTTTATGTTGAATGTTGACTGCAGTGGAGACCCGGCTAAACAGAAACTTTTTTTCGGATTTTGCATAAAAAGTTCAAATGCTCACAAAAGTAATCCTGTATCGTATACAGTTGTGCCCCAGTTTAGACAGCGAAATTCTGGTAATTGCCCTGGGTACGAGGCTAATCTAACATGGCATCTGTCACGGTTCGATGCAAAGATAATGTCAAATGACCCGATTTGAGTCAAATGTTTAATTTTAATACCCTCAGTCAGGACAGGAATGCCATGTTGTAGGGGTGGTAAAACATTATGGTATAAATGCCCGGGTACGATGCAAAATATTTTTTGACCTGATTTTATGTAAAGATGATGGCAAACACATTTTGGAACAAAAATGTTGGTGTTCATTTCAGGATGTATTTTTAAAATATGATGGATTGTTATAGCATAGACTTGGTGATCACGGTCAATGTGACAAGCATAGATGGACGACGTTAGGTTTGTAGTACCCCCTCGGTGGCACCGTGCTGCTCTTGGCCCTGCGTTACCCTGACTTTGAGCACGAGTTGGGGCGGACGTGTTTCGAAAGCGGTTTTCGGACGGGGGACTCGCCTGAATACGCGGTTCGCCTACTGACACACTGACACTCAACCACGTTTTGGGTTGCCCATTTTTTATTTTATTATGAACACCTCGTCAGCCTACTTAGCGAAGCAGGTAACAAATGCAGGTATTGTTTCGCCCGGGGGGCTTTTTTTTATTCGGAGAGTTGAAGCACCGTTATATAGGAGCGGGTTTTTTCGTTATCACAATTTTGGTGAGTGACAGAACTAGTTTGCAGGTGGGAAGAGGTTGCCCCCGCTAGAGGGAGCGGAATGGGGAGAAGGTAAAATTTGGCGATAAGGTGCAATGCCTCTTGAGATACTTGAACCGTTTTTACCTTGGTGTGGATCAAGAGCAGCGAGTGAGTGGACTTTGGAGAGTTTTCCGAGATTTCCAACGTAGTTTTTTTTTGGGACTGGGAAGGGGGGAGGGTTGGTGGGGATCAACCCAATAACTTGACCGCGTTTTTACCACGAGTTTATTCCGGACACAAACGAAACGTGACAAAATATTTTCACTTTTCCGGACTTGGCATGCACGCAAATCGTGGATAATGACATTAATAATTCACTATTGCGACTTGTTTTAGGATATAACTTTGGAGATGATACCTTGTAGTTTTGAAACACGTTTCTATAGTAATAACGATGCTATTTCGTGGTTTTTGGGGTTAATGGAATCGTTTACTTTTTGGTCACATTTATTGTCAACTCGTGGAAATTCGTGGTAATACTTGTTGAAACCTTGATCGATTTTGGCAATGTGTTGATGACATCGGTGTACCATTTCGACAATATCGGACAAATATTTGATGATTGTTATCATATGGTTAATTATTTATGGCAAATGTATTTATTGCTTAGGAATTTCTGGCAATTGCAAATGTACTCTGAATAGCTGGTGAATCTCTTGCAAATGAGTCTACTAGCAGGTATATCCCTGGCCGGACTTGGCGAATCTCTGGCAAATGTATATCTAGCTAATGAATCCCTGGCAAATTTATCTCCATAAATGGCAAATCTGACAAATGTATCCTTAGCTGGTGAATTTCTGACAAATGTATTTTTAGCTGCATGTTGAATCTCTGGCAAATGCAACTCCTAGCTAGTGAATCTCGATCTGGCAAATGTTTCTCTTTATAGCTGGTGAATCTCTGGCAAATGCATCTCTAAATATCTGGTAAATTTATGGCAAATGTATCCTTAGCTGGTGAATCTCTGTCAAATGCCTCTCTAGCTGGTGGATCTTTGGCTAATATAGCTGGTAAATCTCATATATGTCATATGTTTTGATTCTGGTGGCATTTTGATGAGTATACTCAACTGTTTCCCATATCCTTTGCTTTTGCAAACGCGTGGATGATGATGATATCGTCCGAATAATGCCTCTCAAGGGAATTTTACGAGGTTTGTCCAGCAGATTGTCATTTTTGTGGAAAAATCGAATTTTTCAACCAAAATAACATAGGCGTGTAAGGCTTTCCTGTGAGTCATGGCGGCTGGTGACGTCACGCGGGGTAAGCACGCAGCAAGGACAATGGATGCCACCCCTGCATTCATTGACATTCAAAATACATGTAGCTAGGCTAATCTAGGCGACTAACTCCCTTCCCACATTTGCAAACTACGAACACCTGCCCCTTTTTGCATAATTTTTGGAAATTTTTATTTCACGAAAAACCAGAATTTGAATGTGCAAACAAGCAAAGGCACTTTGATCGGATCGGGGTTAAGGGAGACGAAATAATGGTAAAAAGAAGGGGGAAAGATTCATACAGGGAGCAGAGTTGTGGTCAATTTTTAAAGGAAATTTCCAGGTACATGATGTATTTTACTGGAAATTAGTAAGGAAAACCTGGTTTTCAACCTATGGAACTCAAGTGCCAGGTGTAAAGTGTTGCAACCAGTACTAGCTCGATAAGAGAATTAAGTATATATACTTGGAAAACCTGCCTTTGTTTCCCACGTATGTTTGGTTAATAATTTTGGTATGATATAAACATAATACATTGTACATGGAGATATATTTTCGCTATTTGGTATTACGAATCTAACAGGCTGTTAAATTTGATATAATAATAAAATTAACAATAGCCATGGAGTTTATTGTGTTAATTAACGATCGCGTGGCCGTCAACAAAATCGACATGCTGTTGATATCAAATGCAGCTATGGAAGTTTAGTGTTTCGTCTTATCTGTAACAGCTTGTTTTTAATTTATTTTATGTAAATGCTTGAATTTTCATAATCCCAAACAACCTGGCATGTAATAAAACCAAATGTTTCTCGTTCACGAATTAAATGTACATGTACAGTATATTAATTCAACGCTTTAATTATTTCGTTGACATAATGCTATGGTTTGTACAAAATTTTCAGAACTTGAGGTGATTGACCTGCGATTACATTAGCTGTACGTATGTGAATTGAAAATTAGGTGGAAAAAAAGTTTGTATATTCAATTAAGATGGTTACTAATGGGGATACCTGCTGCACTGGTTACAGAACGATGTAGTCACGTTTTTAGAAACACAAAAAATGGTGTTTTTTTCCATTGCTCGTTTAATTCCCTTACTTCATTTTTCGTCAAAAATTTCAAAATAATGATTACACCAAATTCTGTTTTTATAGTGGATACTTGTTGAAAATTCATATAAAAAGGGTATACCGTGCAAATTGAATTATATACTAGGGAATTGCTTCCAAGCTTTAAAACGCAATACACAAGTTATTATAAATTATCATATTCAGTATATTTTCTCCATAAATATGCCTGCAAGCATATAAATGGCATCATAAATTTATGAAAGTAAATTTGACTCAGTAAAATATAATTCATATGCACACGCTCGTATCCGTAATACACGCATAAGTATTTTATCTATACAGGGTGGCCACAAAAATAATTGAGGAACCTTTTTCATAAATTCATAACTTTTTTGTTTTTTAATCAAAGTAAATAATTTGCACTCAAAGTGTCCTCCATCCGCTGTAACAAATGCCCAATTGCCCAATGGCACAAGCGCCTCCAGGCATGTATTGCAGCCAATGAGTACAAATTGAAATTACTGTTTTGCTCGTACGTTTATTGTCTATATTTGTGCAAAATCGGATTTTCTTTGATTAAAAAACCAAAAAGATACAAATTTATGAAAAAGGTTCTCTTTTTTTGTGACCACCATGTATTCAAAAAATAATTAAATTCATAAAACTACATACCAGTATACTGTAGAACTTTTAACTTTGAATATCAAATCCCGAATGGTAGAGGAAAGCCAATATTTACGTAAGAAAAATGAACTACATGCTAAAGGGAATAAAAGCTAGATTGTTTGTATACCATGACTTGAACGTGTGAAATAAGACGTTCAGCAAACATACCGGAAGTGTTCCTAATCCAAACTGATGTTAATCTTCCCTGGTTATTTTTCGTATTATAATTTTTAATATTGGCACGTTTGATTGGTTCCATGGATGCAGAGTTTGTATGTGATACGTTTCCAGGCATGCCCTGTATAGCTCGGCCCTGACCTACCTGAGGAGTTTTTAGGTTTTATGAAATCCTGCTCCAATTTAAAGCATGTGTAATTGGATCGATTTCAATTAAGTTTCAAGGAACAGTTCTGCAACTCGTGAAAAACACGGGTGTTTTATGGCGTGATTTTCGCTTTCTGATAGCGAAATATGGATCGGAATCAGTGTCAACAAGTGCGCTAACAAAAGCCCGTTTGTTATTGTCTGCTGTTACAGCACATGCAGATAGTGCTGTTAACTGCCCTCGTTACTCATAATAGGATTACTGTGTTTGTATATGTGTGGGTGCGTGGATTGTGCCTTGTTAACATTTGGATGTTTGTTTTTTTATACGCAAGGGCTATGTGGAACCTCTGTTCTTGGGCTAATCCAGTCGATGTTGCAAATTGGGATCAGTTTTAGCTGAATCAAAACTATCCAGTTAGATGGTGTGCATCTCAATATAACTGCTCAAACATCAATCTATGGTCTAGTTCAATAATTCATTTTCAGATAAAACATATAGCCATGATACCAAGTTCTGGATATCTTATATAAAATGTTCCCTGCTGGAACACTAATTCTGTGTCTGACATTTGAAGAACAGATTCCTTGCATGTTGCACGATGCCAAAAAAATGTGGAAAAAAGTATTTTTGAACATATTTGAGAACACTGAAGATACCTTTCATAAAAATGCATTTATTTTTAACACTTTATAGTGAAGCACAACTTGGAGCATATTTTGTAAAACAACATGTTTTTTTTGTGTGTGTTTGTAGTCTGCTGATTATTATAATATTTCAAAGTTTTACGAAATTGGATAGTTACGTGATTTGTATATATATACGCAATGGGTTCGTTATGTGAATATCATTGTATTCGATGAAATTGCCTTTTAAAATAATGCAACTCGTTCGATGGATATACACGAGGCTGTTTTTAGGGCAATGTTATTTGCTTAAAGAGATAATCATTTTATTCAAAAGGACTTTCAAAATAAATTGACATTATTTGAACAAAATTTCGTTTTTGTAAAAAAAAAAAAAGTCGATGGCCATCAAAGATAAACATTTCAATATCTGTTTTGGAGGTTGAGGCAGGGTTCAACATTCCATTATTTCTAAAAATGTATACCCGAATACGAGAAACTGTTAAAATTGTTGCGGATTTTTTTTATAAGTTTCCCAACACATTCCAAATTACTTATGACCGTTTTTTAAAAGCCTACATGTATGTGAAATCCTGCTGTAAAATTAAATTAAAATAATAACAGCACTGTAATGGGGAATAAACGCATGGTTGGGATAAAAACAGTATGGCTGAAAAAGTTAATTTATAAGGCAATTTCGTATATATGGGTGTGGGATATTCGACCTAGACAGACAATATCAAGACTGATGGACCCAAAATGCCCGAGAACGGAGGTTTTTCCACCTTGGAATCTGCAACCAAATATAACTCTTTTGTGTTTATTATTGGTTCGTGAAAAGTAATTTAGGTCATACCAAAAGAGCTGGGAGACCCCGTTTATGGCAAAATAACGGAACCCAGATAAATCCATCTCTGCCATGGATCTTGCAAATATCGCAGCTGAGCGTCATGTTTGTAGTTCCTTTCCTCCCAAATCATAAACCTCGTTTTGGACGTTTATTTATTCACGCATATGACGTCATGATAACGTTGGTTAGAGGAACAATAGCGTATTTTAGCCGTTATCGGTGACTCTGCTTAATTGCGAATCGATTCTCATCCGATACGATCACGAGCAATGACTGAGAATGTTTTGGGATGACCAGGATGCAACCCAAATATCGTTAAGTTCCTTACATCGGAATTTTCTTATTAGTGCAACTTACAGTCATGTTTTTTTATTTGTAATATATCCAGTTTGGTAAAGTTTTAACATTGTAGTTGAAATGTTATTTAAAAAGATTTGTGAAAATTTAAGAAGGATATATGTAGAATCTGTCGTTCGGAACAGTGCTTTTCATATCTAAATAGACCAAAGGTCCTGGGAATCAATATGGCGCACGAGTATGAATTGACT
Source organism: Julus scanicus (assembly GCA_034698625.1). Taxonomy (NCBI): domain Eukaryota; kingdom Metazoa; phylum Arthropoda; class Diplopoda; order Julida; family Julidae; genus Julus; species Julus scanicus. The sequence goes on along the minus strand of JAQGBW010000094.1, from coordinate 23,599 downwards.
GGGAAAATGCAGTCTCGTGAATGGTACCAAATGTTTCTCCACTGACTCAGAAAAACATGTACAGCAAATTGACTGTGTAAACGTTATTAATGACGATTAAAATATGATTCAGTGAGTGAAACTTGTTGTAATTTAGTTAGCATTTAAAATACAGATAAACAACTGTTATTATTTTTACAAAACAATGAGAAGTACACAGTAAACTTGTTGCTATTCATTTATGAAGTAAATGTGTAACGTAGTAAACTTGTTGCTATTCATTTATGAAGTAAATGTGTAACTTGTTGATATTCATTTATGAAGTAAATGTGTAACGTTGGGTGCACTTATATTTATCGTAATATAAATTTATAAAATTTTCTAAAATTTGCAGACTTAATTGAATTTAAGTATTTTGCAAAATTTAAATGTATAATTTTTGCTTTTCTGATAAGTTTCGCAAGTAGTTGATGATACGCGTTATTTGAACACGATATAATTGAGAACTTGCAATTCTTTAATTTACGCAAATAAAACAGTTGAACATTGCATAAAAAGTATTGGCTTAAGAGGCTAGAAATAAATTATACTATCGTATATACTTAAGAAATCTGTTAATTAAGAATATCAATTATAAGTTGTAATTACTTAAGCCATATTCAGCCCAGGCGATAATCGCCGGATATATGTATCCAGCTACTTGCATATATATATATAATATATATATATATATATATACACTATATAGTTGTCTTCTACATCTGGATACATGTGGTCAACAATATTGCGCGTCCAGATCTATATTTTTGGTCAGCTGACTATTTTCCGAATATAATACCGGAAAATGCGCATCTGAAAGTTCCTTCCTCATGTGTGTATATTATAGTGTGTTAAAAGATAAATTATAAAATATATTCTAAGAAATGATTATGTTGGTGGTACTGAATGTGCGTCTTAAATCGATGGCGTCTTAGAATGGATGAAATACGGTATATCATTTCTATGACGCTAATATTCATATAACATTTCAAAACTAGAGAGAATAACAGTGATTTTCGGTTAATTTAGGCCTGATTAAGCGATTGTTCCAATTTTGATAAATTTCATCATTTACGCTTTGAAATCTCTCCAAAACACCCGGAATCCCACTGCATTGCGTGGTTCGCAAGGTTGCGTGCACGCAACTCATTCCAGAATCCGGCACAGTAATCTCTGACGAAAGTAAACACAAAATGCACATAAACCTATATTATTCTTAACAGCTGATTGCGATTTTCGTCGGTTTCCCCCTTACTCCGGAATCAAAATGGGAACTGGTGCGTAGAGTTTTTGTATATACTATAGCAAACACACCAGAGTAACAAGCTTACACATCGCAATTAAAAGAAGGGGGTAATTTATGGTGTTGTGGTGGGGTTTGTATGCCGAGGGGAAGGGGGGGGGGTGGAACGGCTGCTTTTTTGCACGCATTTTTTGCCCACAAGCGTGCTTATCTATTTCGCACGGTGTTTGTTTAGCACAGTTTGCGCTCGACTTCCTGACTCTCAACTCTTCCGCGAAACAACAAAAGCGAGTTTCGAACATCGCAGGTGGCAATGAACTTTTTTGGGGGACCGAAGGGGGTGAGGGATGCACATAACGGTTTGCCAAAATGATCCACTTCTGGTTGCGCACCCGAATATCAATACACGCAACTAGTGAGGTCGTTCACCCCAATGTACCTGCTGCTACGCCGCCGTGCAAAGCGAAAAGTACGCTGACCTACTTTCCATTTGGCGGCTACGAAAGCGAGCCTGAATGCCGCCTGCGCAGGCCATTGACACCGCGGCGTTTTACAGGGTGGCGCGGAGGTTAAGGCCTCGTCTACACTCGGGATTCAGCAGACATATTCATACCGATGAAAAGTTGATTTTAGTTACAAATGATGTTGTTTGTAAACCTTGTGTAACAGTTTTGTAAACATGCCCATATGGTGCTTTCCGGTTAATGGGGACACATAGGCCGAATTCACCCCCTATCATATACTTGTCCTAATTAAGCAAAGAGAATATGCAATAAGTACGTTTATGCTCTACAAAGTTTGTCCCAAATAAACGGATTTAGCGATTATCTGGAATCCATTACATGACAGTTTTTTTTTAAATTGAACATATTTTGCGAAATATTACGAATTTACAGTCATTTTTGTTCTTAAAAAAATGTTTAATTAAGATGTATTGTTTATTACCTAAAGCCCCAAACACACTAAGCTCACTTTCCGAGCTCACTTTTCTCCGCTCCGATATGCGCTGTATGTTTGGCATACCAAAGAAATTTAACAGACGCACAAGCAGTGCGCTAGCATCCGATCGTTTGTTATAATCTTATATAAGAAATAAATTCGATTGATATTTTCCTTAAATCCTCTAATAAGTTTTATCGAAATATTTATCTTGTACTTTCTAATCGATGCATTGATTTGTGATTACATTTTCAACAACTTCATATGATAGCAATATCAGCGGAATTTTTGTATGATGCAACACATTATGTATGTTATAAGCTTATCATGAACAAAAGTATGTTAATGGCATAAGAAGAAAGATATTTTCATCATTTTTTATCAAATAGAACGATTCATAAACTAGACATTTATTTGTAACTTAAAAAATCGTGAGACTTTACATTGTTATATGTAGAACATTTGCAAAAAAATGGTCAGAATATACAAACAAAATTTAACCATTATAACACACTAGCTAGACGAGGCAGACAATTCCTTAATAATCATGTCGGTAGAATGTTGAGTTTTAGATATTTACAAAAAAAAAGCACAAACTAAAAAATAGAATTATGCCATAGCAACATAAAAAACTGAGCCTTGTCCCCTAAAATCGAGGTGTTTTTTTCTTCTTATAAATCAACAATTGTAAAAAATGAAGACCCATCTTCATAGCCCAAAGCACAAAAGAAAACCGTAAAAAATCTGTCGTCTGTGCTTTTTTGAAGAAAAATGTTTTAAAAAAAAGTATTAAAAAACTTGTATCTTTTAAATTTGGGATTTCAAAATTGATAATACTGGGTTTAAAAACCTGCTATCCTCCCATGTAATCTGCTGTTGCCATCGCGTAATTTATGGATGCGCCACCTGGGGGAACGGGGTTGTAGAACCGGTGTGTGTATGTGTGTCCTCTCCCCCACTGACCAATTTTGCAAAACGGGAGGTCAGTCGACTAAATTACATAGTCGTAGGTGGTTTCCAATTGACCTTTATTTCATATTCTGCACATTGTAGCTAATGGAGGTGGACTGGACACTGGGTCTGTAATTTATGCCTTCCCTTTTGAGGTTGTTCATCTGCGGAGATGGCTGAAAATTTTGCCATTTTTCACCACAAAAAAACTAGTTAGCCTGTCCAGGCATGTTCAAGGTGCCAATTAACTCTATAGCGGACAACTTAATTGCAACCAGGTCAACAACTCCAGGAAACGTTTCACTAAAAAAACCTCATAAAAAACACAGTACGGGAAAATGTGTTACAGATGCTGGAAAAGTTATTAAATCGACTCGACTGTTCGAAATGATCTAAATACGACTGACCTTTCGTGAAACTTGTGTGTGCAAGTTTGGCAGAATGAAAGGGTGAAAAATCATGTTTTTTTTTATAAAGTTTGTGTCGTATTGAGTGTACGTATATACACTTGGCGAACTCTATAGAGTGTAACAAACTGCGTTCGTCATGGTACAGATATTTGTTAGAATCAGTTAGATTAAAGATAGTTGTTAGATTTTAAGTTTCATTCAAACTCAGGATTAAGAATTTCATGCCCATTGCATGAAAACGAATTGATCTAAACTTGCGTTACAAAGCTGGGAGAGTTTTCACAATTTTCAACGAAAAATTGTGAAAAGCTGTTACATTTGTGTATTGAATTACTTCGTGATGTACGTTCTTGAATTTATAAAAGAATTGGCTGAATCCCGTATTGACATTTTTTTATTCTTTAGCAAAAATTTCTATAAAAAGAGTGCTTGAAATTCGCATTGAATATGTACTGAAAAGATCTTAATTTGCAATGAACAGTCCCTGATTTTGAGGTAAACGTTTCTGAACGTGCTTTGAAATGCTATATGATTTGCATTAAATTCCCCTGACCGAAAACTCCTTTATTTTGCATAAAAAATGTCACGTAAAACTCAACAAAGCTATGCATGTCATATGAATATAGCTCCTAAAGTTCCATTTACTGAACCTTTATAGAGCTTATATAAAGCACCCCAAAGGTCTAAAAATCTTTATTGGTCTACTTCTAAATTTATTTTGAGAATCTAGAATTGTTAAAAAATGTTTCCTCCATGGAAAAATCACTGTCCATTACTATAGTTGCCAAAAATAATCAATATTTCAAATATGAGCCTTAAAATTTTAATATATGTTTATTGAAATACACAATTGTATAAAGTACATCTCATTATGTAATCTTCATTGGCGTATACATCTAAATTTCCCACATGGAACAGAAATGCATTTACAATGATTTGCAATGCATTTAAAATACATGTAGATTGAGACACCGAAAACGCATTTCTAAAAATGTATTTCAAAATACATTCAAAATACATTTTGAAATGCATTTCTATTCCATGTGGGTTGCTTTGAGAAGTTGGAATTTTTAAATTTTCAAATTTGAAATTAAAGTTACATATTAACAACACATTGAAAGGCTACATATTGAAAATTTCACTAAATGAAATCTCCTATATGTATAGAACGTTTCTGTATGAATGCATTTTGCATTGCAAAAAATGCTGCAGTTACAGCTTTAAAGTTCGTTAACCCTTCCATAACGGTTTTGAAACTGCCACTTTGCAATTTCTGTTGAGGTTGTGTTTGGGACGTGTTAAACTAACACTATAAAGACCACGATATTTTCAATGGAAAAAGACTGAATATGCGGGTGGGGCGTTGTAAAACTGACCCCAGCACGAGAGGAGCCATCATGACCTTGCTGGGTTTATTTATTTTGACGGTGCTTCGTTCGTACGCAGCCATGGCGTCCTTCCAGAGCGCCGTAAAAAAGCCAATGCTTTAAGGGCCTTGAATTCGCTCAGGTGTTAAGGGCGTTGCATAAAAGTCAGCAAGCACACTGACCTAAAAAACACGAGGGTGACTGACATTTTCACTCGTGGTTCCGATGCTCCGGTGGCTGTCAGGCGGAAAGTCGCTTTTCAAACGCATTTCCGTACTAATTATTCGGACTACCGGTTTGGAAACGCACCTCTGACTCCGAGACCCCAAATTCACGCATTCGAACAAATCCTTTCCTGGTGAAAACCTGTTCGTCTTTTCTGTTTGAACGCCAGCTATAGGCGATTCTTTTAGCCATGCAGGAAGTCAGAAACGCCAACTTCCGTTACTCATAAACATGGACTTCCGTTACTCCGCTATACTTAATGATCCACATCGCGAATTAACTTAATTAACGTATTTCCATCTGAAATATTAGAAACTTTTCAAAACATATAGGTTTTCGTCGTGATTAAGGCTGTCCTACAAAGACAATATGTACCAGAAATGCAAAAATTGTTGTTGTTAACTTTATTTTAATGGCAACGCTTATCCGTGTTCCAATTAGTCCGCTTATTCTTTTACGTATTATTGTTATTGTTTTTAATAAATACATTTGGCAGGAACGGAAAATTAAGTGCGGAAATATTCAAATTATATATACAGTATGGTTTCAAAATTACCATATATACATACCCCAGCTTTTTAAGTAATTTTTTAGTAACAAAAATTAAAGATTTTTATTAATTGACTATGGATTTTATGCCTCAAATCATTGGATATTTGACTTAGAATACTATAATATGCGTTTATAGGGGTTGACTTAATACTAAATATTACAGTGGAAATTTATGTGAAGCGGGGCTGCATAATGGTTCGGTTAATAGCTAGTCCCCCTCCCCCATACTTTTAATGTTCAAAATTGGTATAAAAATGTGGGGGTAGGAGACATAACACGAGTTAAATACGATTTCAAAATGTCAATAATCTGATATAGGATTTACCTTGAATACAATATTTCATATTTATGTATAGTTTGGATTTTCCAAATTTCAAGAAATATTCTACATTTTTATTGTGGGATTTTAGAAAGAAGGGTTGAGATGGCTAATCTTCTAAACATACGAGTGTTTGAAAACTTCGCGACCTAATATAGATGTAAATGAACGTTAAACAGACCACGGACTTTTCAAACAAGATGACTTTAATGTTATTTTCGATTGACAAATTATTTAACCCATCTTCGGATGCTGTTCCGAATTTGCAACCCGTGACAGTTAGTTTGACACGTGAGAAGGTGCGACTAAACCTTAATTTGGGCAAAAAATACACAAATATTTTTAACCGGGGTTGTTGGGTTTCATGTATTTCCGTATGTACCGTTATTTTTCCGTATCAAACTTCGCCGTGAACAGTGTAGCGAAACGGGATCCGTGAACCCGAAACACGTGTAAACGCACCCGTGCGTCGCCGAAGACAGGTTCCTCCGCCAGTGGGTCAGTGGGCTGGGAGGATGCTGCTGGACAATATACTACCCCCACCGACGGTCATTGCCCCCACATTGCAACTCTCGTTGGTTGCTCACGAAGGGAAAGCAACGAAGGGTTAACACACTGCTGATACGGTGACCCAGATACAAGTGGATTTGTGGGGGGTATTTACCCCCACTACTTCTCCTCCTGCCAATTATCCCACAAAATGAGGGCTCACCTTCTTCGCTTTCGGACATTCACCATTGCCTAATTAACGGGGAAGTTGCGTGCGTCGCTGCATGCCCGTTTTTGTAGTTTTTTTTTTTTTTTTTTTTTGCCCAACCGAGCGCACCGGTCGGTCGTTCACCTCCGCCGCCATCTTGTTGGGATGCACGTATGCAAAGTAGTAATGAAAAAAACGAACTACGGAGATTTTTATGACCGCCGATTAGCTGTATTGCTTTGACCCAGTGGCAACTTTCCATACAGAAATCGGTGGATTCGGTGATTGTGGCGTCCTCTACTAGCTGCTGATGAGCACCTTGTATTTGATAACTCCGATGGCCATCTGAGGCTAAATTGCCCACACAAGTTTAGAAACATGCATTATAAGAGTTATATTTATATCTATGACACTTTGAATTAAAACTAATCACAAACTTAGTGGCGATTCTCCTAATTCAGTATAAATTCAATCTAACAATGATGTCCAAGTCGTTACTGACGTAGGGGCATTCTCATGAAATTGGGTACTAGTTGAGTACTAGTTAGTTGTATAGGTGAAAGAAAGTGTCTTGGGGCACGTTATTGATAACCAAATACACTGGGAATATTTTTCTATCTTATTGGTTCTTCATTTTTTTTAATGATATTAACATTATTTCTGACTTATCCTTAGTTCAAAAAACTCCTGTTGAAACAATTGTCACAGTTGGTACTTTTAAATAAGGAAACGTTTCGTTTACTGCAGTGGTATTCAAACTGGGTTTCGTGGCAGCCTGGAGTCCCATGGAAGGTTTTTGCAAGATTTTCATAAAAATATTCTCATTTTGCTTTTTATATGTGTTTTTATTGTACTGCATTTAAGTTGTTGTAAGTTGTCCTAGAGGTTCTATGGCAAAAGGTTCAATATGGAACTTTGTAAAACGTAATTCCACAAGAGGTCGCTATTTCAGCTGCTATTCAGTTGGTTAATTGGCCTATTTGAAAATTAGATCTCTTTGACCTAACATATGGTCCAACATGTTATAACATATTGACCACAGTACATGACCTAAAAAGGATTTGTTGAAAGTAGGAGAGATGCATGGAGGGTCATAAAGGCCCTTCAAACGCCTCAGGGCAACATATGTTGTATTAAAGACCTTTTTTTCGGATTGCTGGAGACAATGTATAGGTTACAAAATGTGAAATAAATTTTTTGTTTTTCACATTTTGCAAATTTGTCCAAAGAACCTTTCAAACACCTCTACGTTTGGTCTATACAGCATTTTACCTTGTTTTTATACATGGAGAAATCTGAACAAGCAATTAAAATTTCCAAGAAGCTGTTTTCTTCTTCAACATTAAATATAGAAGTTAACCTCCGAACCACCATCGTATATAACCAAGACATAAAAACTGGTTTTAATTGGGTTGGCAAACGCGGAAATGGGGCAGTTTGCGCATTTTCCTTAACCCTATACTGACCCCTTTTTTCCCCAGATCAAGTGGTAGGGCTAACCATGGTTTGGACCGGGGCCAATTGCTCGTGTTTTCGCGACACGCCATTTGTCATCAAGAATCGCTTCGGATGAACTGGAACATTTTTTTCTTTGATAAACCGGAATCCAGGTTAACTTTTTTTTGTGACAAAGTTTGTAAAAAGTCTTACATGTATTAGAATAAGAGATAATCTGGCGAAAAGTTTTGTTGTTTCCTGCAAAAAAATTTTCTAGGGGGTTAATCCTCGAAATTCCCAAATAAGGTGTTACATGTTTTAACTTTTGTTCTTGGTGTTCATTAATGTCTTGTCTTATATACCATGAGATAGCACATATATAACGTATGTTATAGTTTTAGAATACCACCAACATGCAGGTTCTTGCGTTCAGGCTAGGTATCAATGGCAGCCTGGCACCCTCACCTCGCGATTAAGAAAAAAAACTAGAAATGATAAAAAATAAGAGAAAATCCCGTTTTGGATGTTCATGGTCGATTTTTTATAGAAACCGTTTTTTTCCTCAAATTTTTTTTTTCATTGCCACCCCTCGGCCTCCGGTAGGGGTAGCGACCCTGGTGAGCAAAAAAAAAATGTAGTGCGCGAGTAATTTTTGGGTGATTGCTCTCTTCATCCCCCCGTCTGTCTGCTATTCAGAACTGTCTTTCATTTTTGTGTGTTTTGAATCAACGTTTTTTTGGAGTTTTTTGTGTTTTGATCCAATTTTTTACAAGCTTTTGATTTGCGCACGATTTTTTGTCCTGTCTCAGTCTCGGGATTCCATGGAGAGTCTCGAAGGGTAAGAAACAGCTCCTGCATGACCTCATCGAGTTTGGGTAAAAAAAATGAGGTTGGGAAAATATCTTTTTCTACACTTTTTTTAAATTTTCCCGTTGACGAGAAAGCGATTGTCGATGGTAACCTAGTTGGCAGAATCCCATCAGCTTTCACCTCGCCGTTTAACAGAAGTTACTCGATAGGACTGTTACTTGTTAGGAACTGATACTATGTTCCCAATCAGTTAAACTTCGAGAAAAAAATCTCGTTTTTCAAACGATTAAGTCTATAGTTTGATGAATTTTGGCAGAATCTGTGACTTGGTAAAACTTCATTCACTCCATTTCCAAGTGGACTTTTCAATTAAAAATACAGTAGAACCTGTCTAAATGCATCATGCGTAAACGATAACCTCTCCAAAAGCATGCTTTTAGACAGGTTCTACTGCATAATGTTTCACGGACATATTGTTGTCATACGATGCTATACCATTCACTGTGATCACTAAAATGTAGAGAAATCCACCAATTAGCCACCAGAAGCCATTCTTTTCAGCGAGTATAATTTAATTTACAACAGATTTAAGGTGTTATAAATACAATAAAATGGAAGCTGAAAGCGTGGGTCGAAAAGCAGTCAACTATACAATGAGGACACGTAACACTAAAAAAACTGCTCCAGAAGACATTCAGAATTTATGGACAGATTTCTGAATGCATGTTACTGGTCAACCACTTCGGGTAAGATGTCAAGAGAACGTCATCAATAACCTTAACCCCTTTCCACAAGCATAATTTCATAAGGTTATAGTCATCCCATTGACCTCTTGTCAAGCTTATAGGTTCAAACACGAACTTTAATTTAGGGTATTCTGCCTGCTATTCCAAAAAAACCAAACCAAGGAGAAGCGTTTATGAAAAGTTATCGTAAGCCGTTAGCCGTTACACTTCCGTTTCGTTGGCGCTGCATGCTGAACTTAACCATTAATACCTAAAACAAAACGAAATCGTATTTAAGTAAAACACCGGACAGGCATGCTGGTGGGAGGATCACCCCCCGAGCTTTTACCGTGAGTCTATTTTCGCCGTCGGCCCTGTACACCCGATCCGCAGGCAGCAAGCACCAGCGCCATGGCCTTATTCTTTGCCCGCCTATCCCTGGCCTAAATATTCGGAACGCGAAGTAACACACTTTCTCTGTTTCTATACGCGGTCAACTTCACCACCGCTATCATCAGCTATTAAAAACGGCAAAGGGGCAACATATATCGGAGTGGTGGGGCGTGGGCGGGAGGAGGGCCCGGGGTCGCGGGTCGAAATCGTAAACACTGTTATCGTTAATTTCATTGAGAGATTGGGAATGAGGAGATAGGGAAAGAAGGACAAGGCGAAATGGGATTGAAAAAAATAATAAAATGAAAAATTTACGAGCACGAACGGAAGGACCGCTCATCGCCGTCGATGACACGGGATTCGACGGGTCAAGTTCAACAGCAGAATCCCGGAATCCGAATTCCATGGTTCCATGGACATGGTCTGGGTGAACTGACTTGGTCGGATTGTTTGTGGAACAGAGACCTCATGCAACAAATATGGTTTGGGAACTGAGTGTTCTTTGGAACTGGGTCAAAATCTCGAATAAAAAAACATTGAAAATCAAAATCTCGAAAACCAAAATATAGAAAAATCAAGAAGGGTTGTCCGAAACTCCCTATAGACAGCTTCATCTTGGGTATAACGAATTTAGACCAAAGATTGCTCGCTTTTAATCCTATCGCTAACCTAACCTAACATACTGCATGATATGTCGAGATTTTGCCTCTCGAGATTATTTTTAAGTTATTTTATATGTCGAGATTATTTTTTCGAGATTTTGACTGCATAATGTAACTTGTAATGTAAATTGTGTAAAACATATGTATATCTTTTCTAAATAAAACTATATATCAACTTGAATATCAAGGAAATTGTATATCCGATGCTGATGACAAGTACATATATGCACAGGTCAGAATACATGTTTTATCGGGTGATGTTGTTGCTATAGTTATTTTTCTTTTACTGATACTCTTTGAATCCCCTTTTGAATTTGATGTCTGAACATTTTTGGTGCATGGCAATGTGGCTATTGCTGTCAACGTCTTTTGGCAAACAAATGGTTCAGTTCAGTATGATTTCAATTTTCATTTGTGTTCTGAATATTGGAACGAAATTGATTCCTTCCTAGTTTACACCTGAAGTGGTTGACCATTATACATAGTGTGAAGTTGTGAACTCTATATACGAAGCCTATAAGAATAATGGGATTTTGTAGACTGACGTTATGACGTGGTTGGGATGTGATCATCATGTATTATCATTGCCATTGTATATATTTTAAAAATGCAAACGTGTAATATTTATATATTGCAGCGATAGCAACTGGTTGGAATTCAGTTACAATTTTTAAAATTTAGAATTTGGAATAAGTCAGGTCTATTTATATAGCATGTAAAGATTTTTAGACAAATTGGTAGTCGGCTCCATGGAAAGCATATTTTTGCAACCATTGTCTGCGTCATTTTCAAGGTAAATTTGCTTCCTATCACGTACGCACAACAGCCAATATGTCGGTTGAACTTCTTCCGGTTCCACTTTGTTCAGGGTGGGGCCTCGTGTGTCCTTTTAGAAGACATGTTAGCTAAGATCTGGAAACGCCTCCATGTCTTTCCACATGTCTTGGGCGTGATTTTGAACGTTTATATAAAAAAAAAAATCGATAACATGATAAGATGGACATGTTTTGGTTCAATACCGAGATTTAAACTCGTGTAACCCTTTTGGTCTAAGAGGAGGCAGGAATCAGAACACCAAAGGTCAGCACGAGAAAGAAGTAGCCTTAATATAATTGGCAGAACCTTGAGCACCAATTAACGCCTCCCAGAGCATACTTTTTTGAGAAACCTGCCCACCATCATCCCAAAAGGTATATATCCAACATGGCCGCGTTCCATGCTAATCAATGAAAAGTCCCAACACCCCCTGGCGTTATCAGTGCCGGGGATTTGTGGGGGGTGGGGGGTGTGGAAAAAAGGTGTAGTTTAAAAAACAAGTCAGACAATCAAGGCTGTTAGTGATTAGTCTGTGACATGACCTGAATAGACTACGCATCTGAATCTGCCTGCCGTAATAATGCACTTGAAAGGAGGCCCCCCAACCAAAATCACTGACCTACATTCGAGGAAGTGACAGCTCAGAAAAAGGGGTAGGAGGCGTGGCCTGCTCCGGTTTCGGACTCATTTTTATCGTGTGACATTGGACGGTGGTACTGGTGAAAAAGGGGTGACATAAATCGAGGGGCTCCCGTGGATAATCGCGCGTAGACGAGATCAAGGTGGAGTGGCGTCGCCTGCCACCAACGCCATCTTTGATAAGAGCCATTGTTTTCCATATATACTAATTTCACTCCCCCCTCCAATTAAAGCTAAACGGAGCTGCACCGTACCGAAAGCGGCCGCCGCCAGGGGTCAGGGTCGATGCACTTTTTTAAAAAATTAAAATTTAGAGCATCGTTTTTTTCTGCTTGTGTTTTGTTTTTACATCACCGAGATTCCCAACATGGCGGCTTCTGAGATTGTATCTATCTGACTCCAAGAGTATAATATCTTCAAAATGTTGATTTCATTAGTTTAATTTTCTATGAAATTTCAGTTTATATAAATATAAATATACTAACTCATGTTTAAAAATTGTTGGGGGCAAAATAGACCCCAGGTGGCTATCTGCGTTTTCAAAATCAAGGTGGTCATCAAAGGGTTAGCCTGTTTTTCTATTAGTTTATACGACGTCAATGGGATTTCCAACGAGGCGTCCAACACGAGCACTAATTGCCATTGTGTTCTCCAAAGGCCGTCAATGACCAGTAATTAAAACGGTTTTATTGTGCGATAACGATGTAAATTTCTTTTATGAATCGTTACACCAGATAAATGCAATCCTTTTACAAATATATTGGGTTTGCCAACATGACGTCCAATGTCAAAACTATAGATTCGTGTTACCAAAGGCTGCTCGCTATATCTAAGTTGCAAAAATGCTCCAAATGACGTTATTTGAATTGGTCGAAAATATGTCATAAATCTACGAAACAGTTTCCCAAAATGCGAATGTTATACTCTCTCGTAATAAAAGAAAAAATGGCGAGACAAGTGTATATTTTCAACGTATTAGCCGAGTAAGCCGATTCACATGCAGCCGTTAGCCGAAATACACTTCGTTACAAACCACTGCTAAATTTATCCATATACAGAAAGCAAAAACGTATATATAAACATTTACAACAAAAATTCGTCTAATTTTGTCAAATTGACGTACTTATTTTAACGATAAGTTTTCGGTAAACAACATATATTTCAATAAAAATAACGTCATTTATTCATTATTTTTCAGATTACCTAGTTTCTGTACGTGTTGCATGGGTTTAATAAGCAATTCATTGCACACGGAATTTGTTGCAATATATTGAACAGTTTCACACGTTGAACAGTTAGTTACACATGCTGAACAGTTACGCTATGTTGAACAGTGCACTAAAGTTACACTATTTTGAACAGTTACACTATATTGAACAGTTAAATGAGCGTTAACTCTCACTATATGGTAAAGATTTAACGAAGCATTACTTTTTTTCTCATAAAGCAAGCGTTTAACGCCATGAGGAAGGTTTTGCACATACATAGTTAAAAGGCTCATAACTCGTGATAATTTAACTAGTCATTAAGAGCTCATTGCCCGTTACGTTTCAGAAGCACATGCATTGCAGAAATGCAAGACGTGGCAATTTTCCCAAATCAACGTTTTTCTTAAACATAGAATGGTGCAACCGGTCGTTTCTAGCAAATGCGTGGTTTTAAAGTGTGCCACATATATAATGCGTTATCGATCCGTCATCCTTTTTTTTAAATATACAGCATGTTTATCGTCGAAAGACCTTGTATGCAAGTCGGTTTGTTTTTGCGGTCAAAGTTCACAGCATAACCTTGATTTGGAAAGCGAGAGCGTTCTGAGGTAAAATTAGGTCGCGATCTATTAATCGGCGAGGGATGCGTGCGATAGCGATGGAGGATCGAGATTGCGAACGCTAGTCGCAGCAAAAGAGTTGTTGCAAAAGTCGGTCAATAAGCGATAACGTGATCAATATACGGCTGGTTGTTGATTCTGGAAATATATAGGCTTTGTATAACCTCCCTGTAAAACCCTCGAAGCCATATTGTACCACACGCTTTAATTAAATGTGGTTTTCTTATTAACTCTGGCTAGAGGTGCATGGTGGATGAACTTGATGGCTCCACTCGTCACCTCTGACCCAGTTTTGGGAGTTTCGGTCAAACGCAATTTGGCTTTTGCTGTCTATGTACATAAATCAGTAACAATTTGGCACTGGTTGTGGATGGTCCCTGCTGGCATGCATGATCACCTGTTTCCGAGAAACGGATTTCAAAACAGATTCTGTTCATAAAGGTGCTTACACATATTCTAGATAGTTAGTATAACAGCTAAAATGGGAAACTGGAGGTTTGGTTGCAATCTTACATGTAAACACAAAATCATAAATTAAGCTCACAAAAAAGCATACAGACCTTAAACCGGTTAAAACTGTCAAGAATTAGTATAGTTTTGTATAATTATATACACTGACTATTCCTGATATAAACCACATTCCTCATCGGACAGTAATTCTAACTCCATCACATAAGGATAAATATAACGCAAACTAATGTGAAATAGGTAAGATTCCAACTAAATCGAGGAGTCAGCAAAAGAAAGAAAAAAAAAAAGGAAACCAACATATCAGAAAGGTAAAGTAACTAAACACTAACTAGAAGAAAGAAGAAAACAGAAGAACAGTAAGAAAATGAACATAACATAACGAAAGAAAGCAAGATTGAGGTAAGGTAACACAGAAAACGAAAGAAAGAAAGAAGAAAGAAGATTAGAAGAATCCAATGTAATACCATAAAAATAAAAACAAAAAAACCAACATAAAAAACAAAAACAAAAAAAACATAAATAAATATAAATATAAAGAAAAGAAAAGGAAGAATGGTAAGAAGAACTAACTGAAAGGTAAGAGAGAAAAAAAAGTAAATAAATAAATTAACACAAACTCATACACAAAATAAACCACTAGAACAATTACAAAAAATAAAAAATATATAGGCAAGACGGCCGAGTCCTGTAAAGCCTCTACATTGTACTATTCCTGATATAAATTGCTAACATGAGCTAAAAGGGAAATTTCCCATGTAGGGGCAGTAGGGCTGGCAGAGTAAACCATCTTTTGACTTTTCTGATAAATGAAATCTGATTCAACATAGAAAAGTTTAGTTTCCCTGACTATTCCAGGGCCCTATTCCACAAAAGTATGGTCTTGTACTTGTAGGGGTATGGTGTACAAAAAGTACAAGTTGTTGCGTTCCACAGATAATATTTGTACAATTGTAATTTGTTAGACCATACCTTACAAGTTACAAACAAATCTTGTCAGTTTAAAAGTGTTCTGTTCCACAAAGGTGCTATTAGCAAATTGCTTGTATCTTGTAGTGAATTTGTTAGGTAAATGATTACTTGTAAATTAAGTATTAGACAGCATTTGGAACAGAAATAGAACGTTTTTAATTGAATAAACATGTGGTCCAGTGACAGTGAAGATCACTTTATCTGTTTTTGACAAATTGCTGCTAAATTTACCAAAAATTATGCCCTTTCTAGCTTCAATAGCACAGAGAAGTAGCATTTTATTTTCTCGAGACGCCCTTTTCTTTTCCCCTTAGACTTGTACTTTGGTGACATCACTTGTACACATTTACTAATAATTTACAAGTTGCGGAGATTATTGGTGGAATGCCATACTACAACTCCATATACTTGTAACTTGTACACTAATACTTGGACATTTTTGTGGAAAAGGGCTCAGGTCTATTAAATTTCCAAGAAAATTCTAGGTTTTCCATGTCTGGGGATAAAATGCGAACATGCATCCAAAATGTCAAAACTTCATGCAATTATGGACGCCCCCGTTCGATTTTTTTGAATGAGGGGGGTTTTAAATGATAGACGGAGTTCGAGGCCACCTTGACCTTGCCAAGACGCCGGCCAAAACAGGAAGTGGACTCTAGCTGCAGCTTTGACCCAGATCTGGCAGGGAGTCGTGCTCTTGACCACGTTGACCATGCAGAAAACGTAAACAGCACACGGGGGAAAGGTCTTGACTCCGGTTCCCTCACCTTGATCCTCTCTCCCCCTTCTTCTGCCAGCCCGAAATCGACCTCTCCCCCCAGCGTGCTTCTGGATTAATATAGGAAAAAAGCAGGGTTGACCCAATTTTTCTGAGGTGTTTTTCGTGATGAGCGTTGATCGTGGGTGGAGGGGAAAACGTCGGAACAGAGGGGCGATGGGGGTGTATTATTAGAAATGAGCGATGTTATAGCCTTCAAAACTCAATGTTTGTTACTATTTAGTCTGCTGACCTACTTTGACTAGGCCTAACCAGTAGCGAATGATAAACAGCGCTTTTTTTATTATAATCCACACCCCTTTCTGTTCTGCTGACGTCGCGAATCCTAACCTCGCAAGTTACTGGGCAATCTTTCCTCTTCCCAGAATTTCTTGTGTGGAAGATTCACTCAAAGTAACCCCAAACTATATTTAAAGTAAATGAAAACACGAATGCAAACTGGATATAAAATGTGTAATAAAATGACTGGCATTTCATTTTTATACCGAGGAATATTACTTCGCATAAACATAATTTTTCAAAAGCAAATAAAAGCAAAACCTTCAAATGACTTCGATTAGTATAATCGAAGTTATTTTTCTCAAAATGATTTATTGATAGTTAGGGAAATGACGTTATGTTTACATGTACATGTAAAAATGCATCCAAAAGCAATAAAATGTGTCATTGTATATTTGTCACATTCAGGGTTGGAAAAGCAGGGAAACCTTGGATTTTGAAAACGTCAGGAAAATTGAATATATTACTATATTAGTAGTTAATACAAATGGGGAATTTCCCTTTTAACTCATTTTAACATAATTAGAAATAGTTCAACCGTTAGGATGATCAGGAAAAATTGTTTAAAAAACTGGAAAAGTGAAGGGAATAAAAATGTTATTTCTTGGGTAACACAGGCGTCGAAGCTTCAACTGATTTATCCAAAAATAAGACAATTAGATTTAATTTTTTTTTTTTTTAAATATAGAATCATGTATGCTGAACGTTTGATTTTAGTTAAAATACATGTAATGTTCCTTAAATTTTCTTATGGAACGAAATGGATTTTTATATAAAGAACTATGCATGAAGGATGTCTGTATAAGACATTTTTGAAAAAAATTATTTTTATCTATTATCGTATGGGGTGATAAATAAGAAAGGGGAATGTGATATTATGGTAGAAGGGAGATCCCATTACTGAAATGAAGAGACCATATGCATGTCACCCCCCTTTTTTTTGAAAAACTCAAGTATATATAGCGCCAGAATTAGCGTGCGTCGTTCTGGTGACACTTTTCACCGAAAATTGGTCATGAGCAAATGGACTGACATGAATTAGAGCGGGGAAAGTATTTATGTCAGCGCCATTCATGATTTCTTCCTAATTACGGCTCTGGGATGGTTACGGAGGGTTAAACTTCTTCAACCCTTTCTCCCATGTAATTAGCGAGTGTTATATATAGGGCTGCACTAAGGGTGGTTCGAAAAGTGGCTAGCCAGGGGGTCTCGACAACCCTACCTTTTTCTCTCAAAGCTATGTACATGTGCACTGTATATTCACTGGTCGTTATAATTATCTTAATTGAATTTGGGATATAATCTATGACAGCCATTCACGTTACTTTTGATATTGCTCCCGATCCATGTCTGAATCCGTTGGAAAAACAATCAAATATTGATTTAAGCGCCTCCAATGTCTCGCTTTATGATTTCCCTGTCGGTGCTTGTTTTCTCAACCCAAATTCATGTTATCATAATACTTCAAGTATGGATTTTTTAAGTTTGCTTTTTCCTGCATGATGGAGCACCTGAACTCTGCACCGACGTGTTAATGATCCAATGTGCCCTATAATGTGCCAATTTGAGTACGGGGCCATTCAAAAAGGATGTCTCCGGAATTCCTTTAAAAATTGAACCCCCGACCACCTTCCACATGGTGTCCATTTTACCCATACCCCACCCCCACCCACATTCATAGACGTCCTTATTTTTATTTTTAAACACAAAGTTGGGCATAAATCACTACTTTCCCGAGGTTTTAAAAATTCAAGTACATTTGGGACAGACTGTGGACACATTTCTTCTGTTGTCCATTTTCCCTTTCACTGACTTTTAAAACGCAATTAAACACAAAATCCAAAAAATGAAAAAAATGCCATCATTAGTGGACGTCCCCTCCCTCCCTCCCCGGTTCCCCCAAGTCCACATGCAAGCAGACCACCCTCCCCCTCCCAGTCCTTATCCCCTCTTGAGGAAGTGCTTTTTGAATGGTCCCTATAACAAACAACCTGGACTGAGTATCCAGCAATTTTAGGTGCTTATTACATCTTTTACTGAGGCATAGTGTATTAGACTATATCACTGAGTATATTAGAGACAGACCAAATATCTGGAAGTGGATCAAAAACCAGACACTGTTAGGACATGTTTTATATATCACATAACGTATCTTCTGCCTCCACTAAACAACTATACAGAGTAGTAAATTTATTCTCTAGCACACTCAAGTAATTTATTTGGGTTCTGGATACCAATGGCCCATCATTGCCCTTGCTATGTATATTAACTCCATATCAATGGGCCAAAATGATGAAAAATTATGTTAATTCTATGCATCGGTTTCATTCTCCAATACCAATTTCCGTACATAGTGGCGCTGCATGCCTGTCTTCCAATTCATCGTTAGTTCTGTTTCGTGTTACTCAATGGCAACATATCAGATTCACCTTGAATATTTTTTTTAAAAATTGTTTACGTGGCTATTATTAGATTGCTGTTGTTTTGCCTCTCGAAAGCTGTGAACAGATCAAATCCGTACAGTAAGGCACGACCTGTATAACTTAGAAACACATTCCTTGAGCGCGGGTGACAGGATGTAACATAAAGATAGGAATTGTCTTAGATATTAACTTATCGAAACCTAACGACATCCTCAAGAAACTTAAAACTGGTCGGTTGATAATCTTATTTTTAATTTTTCCTCATCCATTTTTTATGTGCCAAAATGGCGTCTAACCTCGTGGCGAAGAAGAACTTTCAACCCGCGTTTTAATGGCGTCGATAACAATCTGGGTCAATAGCGAATGACAGGGGTCCTCCTTCATCATCCTTGACATTAAAAATTATACAACTTGTATAAAAACAAAGGTCTTTTTTGCCCAGCTTGTGTTTTTTTTATGTGGGATGATTTCTGGGCAGGCCGTTGAGCCCGACTTCAAGGTTCGGGACCACAGGTGGCACTAACCACGATTTTTTTATTCCGAAAATGACCCAGCATGTCCTAGAAACTGCATGGGTAAAATTGGCAATTAGTTTTCATTATTGTTTGAGGGATTGCATGGTATACATTAAGTGATAATGTAGATACACAAAAGGCATTTTTAAGATTCAAATGTATATTCAACTTTTGGAAATGGTTTAAAGTAAAAAATATCGATATTTGTGGTTTTGAAACGTAAATATACTAATAAGAAAAAGTTGCTTCATAGGTAGGAAATAAATAAACGATTGTCGTATTTGAAATTGTAAACCTTCACTTTGTCCTAAATTTGAATTTCAATATATCTATAGCATGCAAAAAATTTCAGCTATGTATGGTGAAAGGCAAAATGTATCATAGTGTACAAGATATTGTCAACATTCGTGTTCGAAACATTGCAGTTAGTCATCATGTGTCTAAATAAAATAGGAAGTTTCAAGCCTTATCTATAGAGTTCCAACATTTGTCCCAAAATTTGAAAATTTAAGTTTCCAACTATATACATACATGTAGTTCATGAGTTGTACACATGTATTATAGGGCCATTCAAAAAAGACGTCCCCGAAATTCCTTCAAAATTTAAGTTCCCCCACTCCCTTACACCCTGTCCACATGGTGTCCATTTTACCCAGACCCTTCCCCCTCCCTCCACTCATAGACGTCCTTAATTTTTGTAATAGTAGGGTGTCCATAAAACTGGTTGGAACATACTGATACTGTCCATCCTATAAATTTCAAAGCACCCGTCTCACTGCCAATTCCATGACATGTTTCCAGAAAAGTTCAACTACATTTGGGGCTGGGGACATATTTCTTATCTGGTGTTCATTTTCACTTTCACTGACCTTTAAAACTCAATTAAACAGAAAATCCAATAACTGAAAAATAGCATCATTAGCGGACATCAATGATGGCTTCCCCCTGCCTCTCCCCCTACCCCCTCTTGAGGACGTCCTTTTTGAATGGCTCCTATGCGGGTTCATTTATCAATTTCTTTTGGCATGATATCAACTGTATAAAATAGACACATAAGCTTTGAATAATTACTGTATATTTATATCTACATGACAGGGAGTTAGTATACATGAAGGTTCTAACGTGAGTCATGGTCATGCAATCTTGACTAATCTGGTGACCATGCCTGATGATGTCCGATTTAAATATATGTTGTGGCCAGTCCAATCGGAAATTCATCGGGACGAATACCATCGAACGGTTATTCACTTCACAACCGCACCGTTCAATGATTTTTTAGTCTGCATAACGGTGCACAATGTTATTTTTAACGGAGGTCGTACATTATACCAAGAATGCAGACGTGCAATTCCGCCCGCCTCCGTTTGTTTCAAGGGACCAAGGACGCTCTGGAGATGAGCCGTCTTACAAGGTGGTGGGCGTTATTTTTCATGTTTTTAAACTCCAGAAATCATGCAGTGTATAACGAATTTAGTCGGGAACATCCTCGTTATATCATTTGACTTGCGTTTTGCCGAAATATGCAGTTCCTGAATGCTAAATCCAATATCTGTTGTTTCAGACATTCAAGCAGACATGTATACTATAAAAGACGAATCCTTGATCAGTACATTTCTTAAATTTGGACCTTTCAGATGATAAAATTACACAAGTAAGAATTTCTGTTCTCGTTATACGGTATAACCTGCATCTACTAACATGTCTTCGTGATATATGTATTTCTTGATGCCTGTATGTGGTCTTTTATATGAAAACCCTTGATATACCTTTTATACATTATCAAGCTCTAAGTTGGCAACTAAATTTCGTTACAGATATAGGCTTTCAGGAGCTATGATGTATATACATTAAAGATTAACCCCATCACGTAAAAACAACCATAACATAAATTGATGAGAAATAACGTCATGAAGGTATGTATATAATTGGAAGAAAGAAGAGCAAAGAAGAACACTAAGATAAAGAACATAATAGAATGAAAGAAATCAAAATCAAGATGGAGGTATGTTAACACAAGGAGGGAAACAGAACTTTAATAAATCAACAACGTTATAATGGTAAAGTATACATATACGATGAAGGTATGGTAAAACAAGCAAAAAAAAAAAAAAAAAAAAACTTTCCCAAAACAAACTACAACAACAATAAACCAAAATATAGGCAAGACGGGCAGAGTCCTGTACAGCCTTAACACGAACTTAATCCAATTACGTGGATTGGATTTTTAATCATGGAACAGGACTTTATAATGTTTTAGCTGGGATTTAGTGAGTATATGATATTCAAAGGATTGGAAAAGTATTCTACACTTATAGTAAGAAAGTTTAGTTTTCGGTTTACAAAAAAAAAATGTTTGTGGTAAACAAAAACGCAATATTTTGCGAAAACAGTATACACCTCATCCATGCATGTTTGCACAATAGACACATCTTCAGTTATCGAGAAGGCCTTCACCTTGTTTTTTCGAATATAAACATCTGGTTACATGGAAACACATTTTCCATACAATAACAAACCACGAGAGAAATGTATTCGAATTTTTGTGAAGAAAACACTAAATATTGCGATAACGATTTGAATTTATGTACGATGTATTTTAGAATGAATTTTTCCTTCAAATGTTTTTGAAAGCCCTCGTTTTTCTTGGTGGCGATTCTACGATTGACATTAAAATACCTCACGCAAGAAATATAAAAAAAAATACGTAAAAAACAAACCTCCAAACCTGAAAATGGATCACCTCGTTTTAACCCTTTTTTTCTAGGTTAGTAAAGGGGTAAAAGAGGTAGGGGGTGACTTCGTGACGAGGCTTAGAGAAAGGAGTATAACAAGAGGGTGGTGTTGGTGGGCCAAATGCAGAAAATGAGGTATCGTGGTAACCTTGGAAGGCAAAATATATACACCTGTTGGCAAAAAAAAAAGAAACCGGTTTCTGCGAAATTTCTTTCGCAATATCCGAAAGCATCTTTTAATTTGGTGCCGTGCGTTGTCCGGGAGTTAGTGCACGGCCTCCACACAGGCAAGGCCGTTATAGCGAATTAACAACAACTTAAATATTCGGTGGGGGATTTTGCCAAAAAATTCCAACGTAAAAAAACACCCCCCTCCCAAATTGTTATCATTATTTTTTTCCTTATTGCTTTCTAAAACGGCATAATCGAAAAGCTTTTTTTGGTTCGTGCAAGCGTTAATAAATGGGATATGATACGTAACGAAAGTGACCGAAATCTGAGTAGAAATTACAAGTGCGTGACATACGAGAACTCTTGCCTTGACATTTTATAGCGGTTTCGTGCCCTTCCACAAAAATAAACAAGAGATGAAAAATTGGCACGAATGAATGTTGACGATCGACGATCAGTGTTTGGTCGGTCGCCCGTAACTCTGCTATCGTCCATCGTTAGACGTTTACCATAACATTAGATGCTATACAATTCAAATTTCCCTGACTTTTAAATGGTAAATCTTAGTTTATCTTAGTTATAAAGACACATATGCGACGTGAATATATACTGTATACAAGCCAATGTAAGGAATGATATATAGTATACGTATATATTTGTGTTAAAATGAGTTTAAAAGGGGAATTCCCTAAAGCAGTACCAGGTATACGTTGAATTTCCTATATATTGTCATATCTATTATAAATTACCAAAGCAATCAAAAATATAAATCCAAATTACTACAGTAGAACCTGCCTAAATGCATCACCTCTCCAAAAGCATACAATCTGCCAGTCCCGATTTGGGACCCGTGTATACAAATGAACTTGTATACAGTAGAACCCCTCTAAACTAATACAAGCTGCTAGTCCCAACTCGGGCCCCGTAGTAAATCTAATAATTCCTCTAAACTAATACCAAGCACCTGGTCCCAGCGATATTAGTTTATAGTGGTTCTATACTGTAAAGCGTATGCTTTTAGACAG
This sequence comes from Julus scanicus, assembly GCA_034698625.1. Lineage (NCBI taxonomy): Eukaryota > Metazoa > Arthropoda > Diplopoda > Julida > Julidae > Julus > Julus scanicus. The sequence continues at coordinate 205 of JAQGBW010000094.1, read as the reverse complement.
GTTAAACTTTAATGACAGTTGGGCTGAGTCCCACAGTGCATGTGCAGTTGTACACTTACAGTTTTTGTCGTTAAAAGGGGAATTCCCTTTATAGGGATTTACTGAGTTGCAATCTCTTACCTTTTGTGTTAAGGGGGATCTGAACCCTATCACTTTCAATGGGTGCAATTTTGAAACCTACTTTCAGCCAAACAAAAAGAGATTA
>JAQGBW010000093.1:0-66563 GCA_034698625.1 Julus scanicus | reverse complement strand
AGTGTTCTTAACATCATGTAAAAGTTTCAGGTCAAAGGAAATTCATTTAACTTAATTATTAACAAATTGACATTTTATTGATGAGCAGCTTTTTATTCTCTTCTGCTAATTAACTATTCTGATACTTGTATCAAATTTTAAATGTAAATTGTAAATCCAACTTTATTTATGAGGGATAAATGTCCTCGGATGATGACTTTTGACTCATAAAAATTGATGAGTTTGTCTTTAATAATTTGTTAATAATTAAGTTAATGAATTTCCTTTGACCTGAAACTTTTACATGATGTTAAGAACACTTCAATAAAGAAATGATAAAAGTATTTTAAAGTTTCATGATGTAGTTTTTATTTTATAGCTATAAGCATCTGAAAGTCTCTATTGTGCTTGTGTAAAAGTCCACCTACTAACGACACGCGCCCCCTAGTGCGAGCAGGTGTCCCTAATTCAAATTTTAGTGCGAGTTGACAGCAAGATTAGATCGGGGATTAAATTAATGCATCTATTCATATTGTGATACAGCAGAAAACCGATAAATCGTTGCCCGTGGACAACGAAGTATCGGTATTCTGGTAACCCTTTCTTTAACACAGAGTACATTTTTTTACATAATAATTCTGATTAGAATAAAAATATAATGCTGTATTAACTTAAGTAGCTATAAAATGGACGGCTTCTATTCGACAAGTGCCTGCATAGTCCATATAGCGGATTCTTCACCCTGGCTTATCCGCTATCTTATCACGTTTTAGAAGGAGTTTGTCTTACAGAATTTAATGCTAAACATTCCCTATTAACGATTTTTGACTCCTGGTAATTTATTTTCATAAAGCTTAGGCAATATAAACGAATTTTCACCTTACCTTATCGAGACGACTTCAACCAAGATGTCCGAATGAAAACAAAAGCATGCCCGCCAATTAAGATGGCGCTCTCGCCGCGAAGCGTTCTATCTACAAAGTAGCAAACAGTGCTTTAATGGGATTTTTTTAAAAGCGCTACTCATCATGGAGCAAACGATTCCGCGCCACGAAAACGCTAATGACTGAAGTCGTCTCGATAAGGTAAGGTGAAAATTCGTATATATCTCCTAAACTTTTGAAAATAAATAACCAAGAGTCAAAAATCTTTAGTAGGGAATGTTTAGTAACAAATTAATTAAGACAAATTCCTTCTAAAACGTGATAGAATAACGGATAGGTCAGGGTGAAGTATTCGCTATGGACTATATGGCGGCACTTGTCAAACGGAACCCGTCCACTTTAGCTACTTAAATACAGTATTATATTTTTATTCAAATCAGAATTTATTTATTTATTTATTCAACACTTTATCTTCGCTCAGTACATCTCAGTACTCTTGTTATGTAAAATAATTTACTCTGTGTTAAAGAAAGGTTTACCAGAATAATGATATACTTCGTTGTCCACGGACAACGGTGTATCGGTATTCTGCTTTTGTGTGTGTCACAATATGAATAGATGCATTAATTTAATCCCCAAACCTAATCCGTTCCTAATCGTCGATTAATATAATCGATTTCTATAAATACCGTATTAAAAGGTTAATAAATGTTAATGGAGCGGTTAATTTAGAGCTTTTGTACATTGTGATATATATATTGAAATTAAAACTATTGATTAAACATGTGTTTTAAACGAATATATGAATTAAAACTCGGTAGTCGTTGAAAATTTCGCCTTTTTTGAATGTTTTGTCGCTTTTTATTTGGCATATTTGTTCAGCTGCAAAATGATTTTTTTGCCTTTAGAGAAGGGAAAAAGGGGGAAAAATTGAACGTTGGCGTTTTGTGGGTGGAGTTGGGTGGCGAGCGGTGAGCTTTAGCGCGTGCTGCTGGGAAAGGAAAAAAACAAGACTTTGATTTTCAAACTCGCAATGTTTGCTCTAGCAGGTGGGCTTCGAATACCGCGAGCGCACTATTTGCATTGGCGCCTATGGATGCAACATAAGCACTACTAATGTTTGGACGCCAGGCTAGTCATATGTTGAGTATTTTATAATCACTTTGAAAAGCATGGAATCACTACAAATTTAGTCTTTATTAAACAATTAAGCTTGTAAAGTTCAATTAATCCATGGAGTAAAAATTATATTCTATAATATGTACATATGAAGTTTTAGGACAATATATGAAATAATAGGGGAGTACAGTTACCGAGTACATATGGATAATGCCATGGATAACCATTCATGCATATAGTATATCGGAAATGTCACATATATGAATATGTATGGGAATTGTTGTTATATTTGAAACACCATATTTTGGCATATCAGAAATGGGATATAAACAAGTCGGAATATGTGGCGTGTATGCTCCTGTATGAACTTGTAGTGTTCAAATAATCATCTGTGGAAAAATGATATATGGCCATATGTATTATATGTTACGTATGCCACTTTATGACCCTATATGAAATATAATTGGATAATATGCATATGGGAAATGGTATGACCATACTTACGTTATATTATTATATATCTTTTTATTACCATATAATGGGTATATCAGAAATCGGACATACATTTACGTTATCACTCGATCAGGGGTTTCAATTTTAGAGAAATTTGATTTTTAGCCAATCTTGCTTTTGTCTGCCTTCTGGCAATTTCTATGAAAGGAAATGAAAGAAACGGAAGTATACGAATGCTTGCAGTGGGTGGCGTTGGGTGGATGCGTTTGATGTAACCGCGGCTTCAAGGGATACCGAATGAATGAGCACTCAGACTGCGAGATGTGCGAACAAAATAACACTTGTCACGCAACTTAGGGGCAGCCAGGCTATACATTAGTAATATAGCAGCCTACATCATATTTGGAAAATGTTTACACATGTTTCAAGAAAACAACTTGAATAATAAAGGAGTCAAGTTTGGCATGGTCGTGACTTTTTGTTTACAATAGTGGTTCTAAAAGTGGTTGGTAACGGCTACTGGTAGCCATGTTCGTGGGTGTGTAGGTCCACAGTAAATGTTCATGCGCCCTAGGCAAGGCTGACAATGTCCGCGGTCTCAGTTGTTTAAAATATTAATTTGTATTATATTAAATGTATGTATTAAATTTATAACAAGTTGATAGAAATGTTAAGAAATAAACGCAGAATATCCAGTAAAAGAAGTTTAGCTTGTTTTTAAATACAAGGGATGGACACAGCGAATTTGCAAGACTCGAGCTCAAAGTTTTCCAAGCTCAGGTTATGATCATGTGGTATCGGATCATCGTAATGATTTTGTGCAAACATGGGAAGTTGTTAGAATGTTTCTGTTTGTTTGATTATTTGGTTTATTTTTAACGTTGGCCTATTTCTGCAACTAAAGCAGGGTCTCCACCAATATATTTACATATATTTACAAAATGGCGGCTGAAACAAACCCGTAGGGCAAACTCCACAGAAAAGAGACAGGGATTTTGTTCCAGTTAATTTATATTAAAGCAACAAATTCAAATTTCCCACCTGCCAAAAACAAAGGATTGAAATCACCTTATCCTCCATATTACATGTTTTGTTTATAGCAATACAAGGGTTGGACACAGCGAATTTGCGAGGCTCGATTTCAAATTTTTTACAAGCTCAGTTTAGATCATATAACCTACGGTTCTTAGATTTAATAGGTTAGGACCTAAAAACCTTAGGTTATGTTTGGACCTAAGGAAATAACCTAACCCAACTGATGTTAAATCAAGAGTGTTAACATCAAATGAAATCGCACCCTTAACTGCATAAACGCTATCAACTATAGGTATGCTTATGTTTTTGTGTGTGTGTTTTGTTCTAGATGCTGATTTAAAATTCCCGCCACATATTTGTGTGCCGGTGACATGCGAAGGTTCTCACTGTCGGAACTAATTTCACGATTTTCAACATCGTCTGCTTATGACGAAAAGAGGAATTATTTGGTGGTCGAAATAATTTATTGTTACACTTTTGCAACACACAATGAGTTTGTCGCGAGGAACGGAGAGGTTATGAAGAATTATTAAAGTTGTAACATTCGTGAATATGCGTCGTTTAATGATTTTGTGCAAACATAGGAAGTCGTTAGAATGCTTCGCTAACAGGGTTAGTGTCAGGAGCTTAACGACGCAAAGTCCTATTCTTCGTAAGAAAATTAAGAAAAATGAGACCGAATTGCCGGAAAATTCGCCGAAAGCAACGGAGGCTTTAATAAAATTTCCCTTTTTAAGGGTAAAAAGAAACAGCTCCGATGGATTATACACCTTGCATGATCACATTGCAGGTAAATTTATAATGATTGCGGTCTATTTCGTGCTAAATACAGCTACAGGTAACAGGAGTAGCAAAGTTGCATGCAGCACGTGTCATAACATTGAGATTCACGACAGAAGTGATATGGTTACCTAATATTTCTTTCATGTTTATTTCATTATTAGAAATAATAATTAATCACCTAGGGACGAATTTAAAAGATGAAAATGTAACCATAATTGAAGCAAATCCTGGTAAGTTGCCTTGATCATGCGTTATTATGTATTTTCATGTTCATATTTAACGATGGTATTTCTTTAGGTCCAGCAGTTTTGACCACAGCGTTGTTAAATGCTGGGGCAACCAAGCTAAAAGTGATTGAGTTCAAAGAGGCCTTCTTTAAAAACTTATATGAACTTCAGAAAAGCGTTACACCTGATAGACTTCAAGTCGTTGAAGCTGATTTTTTCAACTTGTCAAAGATAGCGTACAGGGATAAGCATGTAATTACGAGTGTTGTGGACAAAATGTTTGAAGGAGTTCAAGCCAGATCTTGGGATGACTGTAAGTATTAGTCAAGTGTAGTTTTTTTTTTTTTTTTTTTTTTTTAAATTGTCATGATTGCTTTTTGAAATTTTTTGTTTATACGTGGGGATACAGTAAAACCCATTTAAGAAGTTTGAAAACTGTAGTCCCTTAAAAAACTTTTATACAGAGTTCTACTGTATTCGATAGTTGTTGTAGAAAAATAAGTTTTACCTGTAAATATGTGTATTTATTTATTCATTCTTAGCCATACCACCTTGTGTTATAATTGGGACTGTACCTCCAGCAAGGGAAAACTATTTTTTGCCTTATTTATCAGTTGCAATAACTGAAAGGATCGTTATGTACACGTTAGGAAGAGCACAACTGTTGTTATTTGTAACTGACAAACGATTAAAGGTATGAATATAAACTTGCATTATCACAGTACAGCTGATTACAGTTGGCTTATTTGCAGCAATAGTTTATTACTGGGCCACTATTTAACAGAGCAAACTCTGTACAATTAGTTGGTTTTTTCTCTCAAATTGCCGTTTTTTCTTTAAAAAAACAAGTTAAAATTCAGTATTATTTTGGCAGCTTTTCTGCAGTACTTGTGCATTTATCATCCTTCAAAGATATCACAGTAAATTTCTCTTTGACAACTAGCCTTGGTCGAATTTGCAAATGTTTATTTGCTCTTTTATTGGTAATCTCAAGTGTCCATTTAATTTCAAGAGTATGTGTGGCAATGTTAAATGATAATTACAAATTTTTAAAAGTTCAGAATGATTTAAAGGTTTTTATTAATGTGTTGTTCTGTATATATTGTATCTATTTTAGAATTTGACTTCTAAGCCTAATCAGGATCGTCGTTTTTATCGGACCCATAGCATATTGTCACAGATTTGTTTTGATATTGAACTGTTGCACAAAGAACAAAGAAGTAATTTTTATCCACATCCTAGGAATATTTTAAAAAACGTAAGCATTATTTAAATTAGATGATTTTTTAATCAGATTAAGAATGTAAAATTTGCATTTAAAGAGGATGAAAGATTTGAAATTATTGTGTACTGTTTTGGGAACCACAAATGATAAATAGATTGTTTTAAATGTTATTCAGTTAGAATTCAGTTTGGGTGGTTGGCCGAATTGGCAAACGTCTATTTGATGTGCAAATCAATTCCACTGTGCTATTTGTGAAGCTGCATTTATTAAAAATAAGATAACACATCAATTATTTCCCCATGTTTAACAGAAATATTTTATAGAAATTAATCAATGAGCAAAATATTTCAAGACGTTAATCAATGAACAAAATATTTCAAAATCAGTGATGTTCTGGATTTACAGTTATGAAGAACTTCATCTTTATTTTTACTGTGTGTTTATCTTTTGTTAACTAACTGCAATTGCTTACAAAACTTTATTGCTTTCATTTAGGCTCAATTTGACCAGGAACATCTGTACCTCATTAAAATGACTCCAAAGGATACTTTGTTGAATATGATTACATCGCCTGCATCATTAAAGGAACTGTACTTTTTCGTAAAGCATACTTCTCATCGAAAATCGGATTTTGTAATAGCCAAATTAGAGTAAGGAATTCGTTCATGTGGGAGTTTGTTTAATTGAATATTTTTTAATGAGCTTTTTTTTTTTCAGAACTTGGATTGCTAACTGTGGCGTCCAACTAATTAAAAATGGATTCAGCATTTTCACTCAGTTTGGTGATTTGACTCCAAATCAGTATCTTAACTTATTTTTGGAGTTTACTGCTTTGCCCGACTATCCAGATTGCTCCTTTAAAACGGTGTTACAGCGATCCAGGCAAGAATATGATGATTCATGATGGCTTAGTTTTACAAGAAAGATTGCTTTTGTTGATCAAAATGTATACAGCAATAAAATTTATATTAAATTCCTATTGAAAATTTGTTGTTGATTATGTATAAACCGAGTTAAGTGGGGTAGTGGTTATACCCAGGTTCAATCCCTGAATCGGTTACCTTGATTGTGGTTTTCCCGATTTTCGACCGTTGTTTGAAGGCATATGCTGGGTTTTTTCCTTGAAAAATCGGCCACAACTGTGCTCTTCTCTATCTATTAAAATTTACCAAAATACAAGCCCAAACCCTGATTCCAAATGATAAGTGGGCTGAACCCCTCATATGTGTATGACGAGGTCTTTTTGGAATGTATTAACAATAACAAGAAAGAATACAAATTACAGTATAACACCACTAATCCAAAATTCCATGCAATTCGTACTGAAATCCATAATTGGATTTGAAGATAATTGAAAAAATGTTTTCGGAATACTGTATGTAGTATGCAAAACACAAATACATCATGTACATTCATTGTAGGCGCTACATGAAACAAAAAGGAACCCAAATTGAATGAAATAGCGTAATATCCATATGTAAAATCTTATACTCCGTATTATATGTTTTGTTTATAGCAAAAGTTTGAATTATCCAAAATGTTGCTAAGTCTAACAGATCCCATTTCCAATTACCTACTATAATGAACGAACCAAATTCATGTTGAAAATGTATTAATACTGCTAAGATTAAAATAGCTGTACAAGCTAAATTTGGACAAGATAATTAACAGAACAGAGAATGTAGTAAATTTTGGCAGACTTGTAAATTATATTAGTATCGATAGCATAAACTTTAATCATGTGTGATTTGCAATTGCTACCTTGATGTTCAGTTCAGCATTTAGGTATATCATGTATTTATTAGGGTTTATTTATTCGAGTCTTAAAGGGTAGAGATGCTTGTTTCAACATGAACTCAATAGACTTGATTTATAAATTTTTGTATCTATGATTTGTCAAGGCATACAAAAGCAAATAATTGATCCACCAGCTGGAAGCAGATTATAGAAATTTGTGTCAAATCCCGATGAACAAAATAAATAATCATCAATTATATATGTTTTCGAATTCTTTTATAGCTGATTCTGATCCTCAGAAAATAATATAGGAGTTTTGTTGTAGTTAATTCGAATATTAATGCGACAAATTAAAATTTCCCACTAGCCAAAACAATGGATTGAAGCCACGTTTTAAAATAAACAATTGATCTTATTTATTTATAATATTTTATTGAATGTATTTGCACTATATTTGAATTATGAGATGGTACATTTTTCTCAATTAAGTATTAGTTTTTAAATATAGTTCTTCTAAAAATCTTGTTAAAGTTGCTGGCTTTTTAGCGTGGAAATTTGTTGTTTTACCGTTTTTGAACAAATCTCAAACAAGTTTTCGTGATTAGAATAAATTATTACAATTATGCTATTTTTTTAATATATACTTCGATTCCATGACTTAGGTTTGGTAATCTGCAGTAAAATATTGGAGACATTTGGTACAGTTGCAACGTTTTGTTTTTTTAAATATCTGATTCGATTTATGGTCGATAAACTAATAAAACTACTAGAATTTCTGAATTTTACGTATTTCGGATATAGCTTGGATTCCAGACGATGCGACGACTGAAATATACAGCAATATGAAAATTGTTCAAACGGCTAGAGTTGAAGAGTACATTCATCATTGTTTATATCAGTATGTTTTGTACATTTTGGGTTTTAAAAAAAAGTCATGTTATGTAGATCTCCTCAAGTTACCTCTTAAAAACAGAACAAATTATCCTATTACTGTTGTGTTTGACTATAATAGTTATCTAAACATACTGCATTCTCCACCGTTTGTACAAAATTGCAGGAAATAGGTAGGAACATGAGAACACACCCAAGTTATGCAAGAATTTGTTTTACTTTTATTATTCGTGCAACCTGACGAACCGACTCATCTTTCAGTTTCATGTCATTTGAGATATTTTATGTTTTCAATTTGTCAGTTCAAGTCGTCACCAGACGTTTAAAATTTTGTTTACTTTTACTCCGGATGCCCAACCTTGTGCCAAGAGCCTCCGTGTCATTTACTCGCATCTCTATCCTGTTTTTTTAATTCCTTTAGGATTATCTGGGCTCAGTGCCCCAAGTTGACTAAGCGTCATCAATGGATGAAACACTCAATTGATAACTAATATTTCGACAAATATTTGGAAGCATTTTCACCTCATATTTTGGGTTTGTTGATCTAATCGTTTAATTCCACGTTTACTGCTGGATTAAATTCCGTCCCATTTGAAGAGTATTTAAAAGCGCGATGATTGATCAAAACTTTGCATTTGTATTGTTCGAGCACTCTGTTCAGTACAAATAGTTTTATTTAAAATTATTTTACTGAGGAAAAAAATGTATAATTTTGTACTATTAGCCGTATTAGCTATACCTAGTGCCGTTATAGGTCATGGTCGCCTGATTGACCCTCCTAGCAGGGCTACTATGTGGAGATTTGGCTTTAATACTCCGATTAACTATGATGATAATCAACTGTTTTGTGGTGGTTTTTATGTAAGTATATAATGACAATTATTTTGTTTGTAGAAATAGACTGTTTCCATATTTTTCCAAGATAGCCATCGAAAGATATAACAATTAATTATAACGATATTAAAAATACCTGAACTTTTCATTAACTTATTTAGTAGCAATTTTTATGTTTATCGATGTCAATTATGATTTTGATTAAGACATTTATAAACATGGAAATTGCATTAAATTTCTTTTATTTAGCTATTGTATAGTTTATATGTTTTATTTTACTTAATTGTCTGTTGTGCTGCTAAATTTAAAAAAAAGGCTACAAACCCATCTGAAATGAATTAATACCTTAATTATACCTTATAATTAACAAACTTCTTTAACTTGTATAATTTGTTCTACCAATGCATAGACTCAATGGTTTAAAAATTCTGGCAAATGTGGTATTTGTGGCGATTCGTATGACGCTCCTGAACCTAGAGAGCATGAAGCTGGTGGCAAATATGCAACAGGGACCATTGTCAGATCATATAAAGTTAATGATGTAATACTTGTAAAAGTACAGCTGACAGCTAATCATATGGGATGGTTTGAATTCCGACTTTGTCCTAATAACAACGTTAAAAAAGATCCTAAGCAGGTATGCAAAGCCCTCAATTTATAACAACAATATTTTTCCCACGTTATTTTTTACATTAACATATCTTTATTATTATGTCATTTTACAATTAGGATTGTTTAGATCAAAATCTATTGGAATTCGCAGACAGATCAGGCACCAGATACTACATTCCTAAAACTTTAGGATATTCTGCTATTATCGAAATGCGCCTTCGATTGCCTAAAAATCTAACTTGTTCTCAATGTGTGTTCCAATGGCATTACAACACAGGTACGGTATTTGATTTTTATAAATAATTGTATTCAGTTGAATTTAAGATTATATATGATGATATTTCGGAGAAAACTCGATTTAGATTGTCTTAATTTGAATACCTTTATTTTTATTATTAATATATAGCAAGCAACTGGGGAATATGCGAAGATGGTGTTGGAAAAAAGGGATGTGGAAATCAAGAAACATTTCGTGGTTGCGCTGATATTGAAATTAAAATCTAAAAATTAAATTTCATTTGAACCTCGTTCTGTCTTATCCTAAACAAAAAACTGAATTTTACTTACTGTAATTTCCATTCTGTTAATTGCCTCGTGATTGTGGTGTTTACCAAACCAAATGCTTTGTATACGACAATTTTTTAATAATAAAAATGTTATTTTAACCTCTAATAATATTGTCACCTTATGTATTAAGAAATTTGATAAAAACAGAAATCAATGTGAAGTCCACGTCTTTCATATGCCCCAATCTATTAAATTTACCGCCTTTTAGTAAACGTTTTACACAGCAGATGGTGCTAGGCGACAGGATTATGTCAAATGTATGATTATGATTTAAATATATATTTTTTGTAGTAGTGATGACAAACAAACCCGTCTAATTTTAAAGAAACAATCATTCTTTGTTCCGAATTAAGTTAACATTAATCAAAAACAATACTAACAAAGAAAAAAATTGAAATTGTATTCTTCACTATGTAGTTCCCAATCATCTAGATTCCCAATATGGCCGCCGCCGAGCTTATTTTTGTGCCGATAGATGGTGCCCTTGCAGAGTTTTCTACATCCGCGTTTATGAATACATCCTCTTGTTTTTGACACTCCCGTCTGCTGTGAAGTTGTGAGGAAATGCTTCGCGAGCTCAGTGCGGTGAATCAGTGTGTTGAACCGGTAGTGTTGTACGAAAATTAGATAAAAAAATTGTTTATGGGGATAGCATGATATTACCGAACAACATAGGATTATAATCATGTCTGATGTGGCGGTGTTGGGTGCTCATGGTAAGCCGGTATTTTAAATTCTTGTATTATTGACGTTGTGACTGATCTTCGGTTATGTTGGCTATTGATGCCGACGATGCAGCCAGAATGTTCGGCCAAAAATCTCCGTGTTTCCCATCTCCTGTATTTCGTTTGGTTAATAAAATTAGATTCGTTCATCCTACACTCATAACGAGTTCAGTAAAATCGAAAGCGAAATATAGCAGCGACGAATGGAAAGTGATTGTTCCGAGTCCATAGTCTAGACCTTTAACTCAACAAAGCTTTTTTTTATGGTGTAATCTGTATTTTTTCCACTATCGATTTGTTGGCTTTAAAATCTTGTAAGGAGTTTCAAACCGCGAATTGTATACTGAAATAATTGCTGAGCGTGATTATGTGTAATTTGTAAATATTTGACATAGGTATATAGCGCAATTTTGTATCTTGCACCTTCCTGAAGTCTGAGATCGATCTCAAGTATACGATCAAAATTTAAACGGTTTTAAATTTCAATCCACCATCCTGCATGCTCTTTGACGTATGTTATGTGGACGGCAGTGTAGGGACCTTTGCTTAAGATCAATCTCAAGCTCTATCTCATCTTTGTACTACAATAAGGGAAATTTGAGTACGAAAGCAGGAAATTGTTTCCGTTCTGGTAAAATTTCTATGCATGAAATCGATTTGTACATTATAGGTTGACTGTATTTTCCGACTGGGCTTTCCCCTTGCTTGACAGAAGTGGTCAGCCTTGGTACATCATGGGTGGTCGATTTTAGCTTTCCTCCTTCAATGAAACTTCAATTTTTGTTGCTAATCGAAATTTAACTGAAAGTAATTTATTGTCATACTGATCTCATTGCAATGAGATTTTTCTTTTAAATTATGGATAATGACTTTTCTTCATTCGTGGATTACTGATAATGAGGTTGTTTAAGTATCACCTTGACAACGTCCCTTACCACTTGGAAAGATTTCCGACCTTGATATGTAAAAAAACCCGATAAAGCACAAGACAATTAAAGAATTTTTGTTCACATTCGCCAGCTGCTTGCTTAAAACATATGATCTCCTAAACACGTTTTCATGAAAACAACGTTCTGAAACAAAGGTATTTTCTTTCTGGTTTTCATCTTATTGCTCACAAGTCTCGTTAAATTGAAGATTGAGATTTATACATTGATCAGCTGCTGCTACAGTATTAGGATGACTCCTCAAACTAATTGCTTACTACCATCAATTCAGATATTAAGTTTATTGAACAGAACATGGTACAATCATCATCCCCAATCAATGTTATTTCACGTAATTCAGCGAGGTCAACAGTTTTGAGGTAATTGAAAAAACACCAGGTGCAAGGTATAAACCGAAGAACGTATCGAATTCGGTGTTTGGCCCCTCCATCGAAAGTCCCTTTAAAAATGTTGTTTGGTGCCTCGCAAAGAGTCCTCCTTTGTCAGGCCAACTGGTGAGCAGGTGTTTGAATTGAGGTGTCTACAAAGATCCCTCGGTCTTCTCCCTGTGTCCATTATAATTCACAGAGTGCAGGCACCAGGCAGGTCCACCCTGTATTACTGCTGCTAGTAGATCACGGGTTGGCGTCACCCATTTTTCTGCCAAAAAAGCACACCTAGCGAGCACGGACCAACCTTTTGTGTCCATTTTGGCAGCACGTGTACTTGCCTTGTCATAGACAACCTTCTTGGCGTTGTCATTATCCTGCAAAGCTATTCACTCCAACAGCCATTGTAAATTTCCCTATTTTTTTTGTCATATATTTTTGTACTGCTTTACAAAAAAAAAATCTTTTCCCACCTTTCTTTCAAATAAATGTTAAGATTTTCATGAAATATTCATGGAATAATATGTTATTTCTTATCGAGTCCAACGTCTTCAATGGCAAAATGAAGCATCAAATAAAACAATCCATGCAAGCTGATTATATAGTGAAGATTTCTTATTTGTTAGCCAAAAGTATTATATTTTAACATTTTTGGAATGCTGGTGTGTAATCTTGACAACTGCAGATGAATAAACTATAGTTTCGTGACGCAATTAAACTACAAATTTTGAACATTTTTGTGTTTGCTGAATTTAACTACAACTGGAAATGTCAATAAGCTGCAGCATTTTGTTGCCCGAAATTTAAAATACAACAGCTTTAAAATTGGGACATTTTCTGATGTGATCTTCAGCTGGTTGTCAATACGTCTTCCTATTTCCTTCTTTGGGAGTGGGACATCGCCACTGGTCAACTGAAATAAAACGTGAGGTTTCATATATATATAGCGATGGCAATTGTAATATCCTGCTAGAAGTAAAATAGATTGCTTTCAGGTGAGCGACCATTGAGGTTTTCCCTTCCCTCCATGACGCCTTCAGTGCTTCTAATAGCCTGTCAAATGGGTGGTCAGTGGCTAAGGCAAAAAATATGCGAGGTTAGGCTTCCGAGAATCTCCTTGATTTTATCTAGGAGTCGGGCGCCTTCCAAATGGCTCCTTTGAGGCCTGGAGCTACATTTTGGATATCTGTAAACCGGAACTGGGTGCATGCCGGACATGTTTTCGTGTCTGTGCACTCGATTTTGCCTTCTGTGATCATGGCGTCACTAGGCCATACCAGTAAGCACAATTTATGACTCACGTCAATGGGAATTGGGCTTCTGAACAAATTTTATTTGTAAATGATTAATTAATATCATTTACAAATAATTAGTATTATTGTGGTTTTAACACCTTTTTCATAATGCTAGTTGGAAAAAAAATGATTAATGGCTTTCACATATTCTACAAATAATTGTACCTAAGAGATATCTTGTCCTGTATATTGAAAGCATGTTTATTTTAAAAATTGATGTAATATAAATGCTATTAATATAATTATACTGATGATGTTGTTTCCTCCTAATTCGCATTTGTCCTATTTAATTATCCTTACAATCAAAACTGTTCCTAAAATAAACTGCCTATTTCACATTAAAAATGGGATAAGAATGATGTTACTAAGTGCAATTGTATGACCTTTGCGTTATCTCAAAATTGTATCTCCTCTGACCTCTACATTATTAACTATTTTCTTGCAGATTTATAAAAATTTGATAAAAAAGGGCAGTTTTCAGTGATTTATGGCTGCAACACAGATCGTAGAAAACATTTTTTCCCCAATATAATTTCAAATTTATATACCTTCTAAAACTTCATGGGTATTTTTAGTGTTATGTTTAAAAAGTCCAATGTAGGCATCTATATCTAATCGATAAACATGTTTTGAGATGGACACATTTGCGACCTATATTCTTCATCAATTTCGCAACTATTGTATAGTTTTCATGATTATTTGCAGACTGCCAAACGTCTTTGGAGTTGAGAGTTCAATGTTTTGCAGGTTGATTGTTTTTCTTTATTATGGGTTTAGTCGTAAGTTTGAAACAAGCGAGAATACCATATTCGAGCGTGGTGAAAGCTGTGAAAATATTTGCAGAAATAATAAATCATTCCTTTATCGAGAAAGCATGTTTCTTGAAATTGTGCAGTGGTGGTGTTTATATGGGGCTGAGGTTTGTATTTGCCGGTTGCTTTGCCAGACCGCATTTCCACACCAATATATAGCGTTGTGTTTGTCTGCAAAGAGTAATAAGAGTGCCACAATATTTGTAATGGAAAATTTCATATGCATGCATACGTAAATGGGATAAGTGGAAAATAATTAATTTGAAACGCGAAGTCTGTTTTAGTCTATGTACGAAACCGCAATAAGTGTGTTTGTAACGAATTCTACATTCAATGCATTACATGCACTTTCATTTTAATATATTTTCTCGCCACATGCAGCCACATAGCGAAATGAAATTTTATTCCCGTTCAATTGAAATATATTGTTTTGTTTGTTTGGCAAGGTTTCTATTCTGCAATTCCAAGTTCAGATTAATCTTATGTTTGCTGCCCCAGGCGGGCCAGTTTTATAACTGTGGGTCCGACGTTTATTTTTTATGTTTATAGAAAAAAAAATATCGATCCGTAAAAAGGCATTTCGCACTCTTGCACAAGGCTGTAAGGTTTTAGAAGCGTTTTTACAGCTTTAGACTATGGCGACCAAAACGCTGTAATTTTCAATTTTTTGAACAAGAAATTTTCTTATATGAACTGCAGTTTCGGAGCGAAATCATTATGCTGTTGACAGTATAATAGAAAATTATTCACAATGAATGCTATAGCTGAATGTCCAATATGAATTTCATGGCCTATATTTTCTTTTGAGTCTGAAAAATAAAATGTTGAATTAGACACGCATATTAAGCTCCACATCATATAATTTCATTATGGCGAATTAAGGGAATTTAAAGTTCACAATTTCACAATGAGAAAAATGAAAGCCTTGAAAGTTTCTTAAAGTTGCCACCTGGTAGCGAATTGCCTTTAGTGTTCCAACATAACCGTGCAGTAATTTTTTTTTTTTTTTTAAAAAAACCACGTGAATATTTGGTTAAAGGGATGCAGTCATCTTAAAATGTATGCTAAAGGAGCCACCAGGGGGTGTTGAGCTTTAATAGGGTTAATTATTATACTACTAAACAGAATGATTTGTGGCATTGGATAGCGAATTATAATGAATTAATGAGTTATGTTCAAATGAGGAATCATCCAACATTTCCATCCAATTCAAAAATTCCATAATTTGGCTTTGTGGGCTAAGGCATACATAGAATCATGATATGATTAGTTTTTTTAAAATATTTTTTCTAACAGCATTACCCTGTTATCGAATTAGGCCTAGACCTACTTCCACCAGGATGTTAACTTTTTTAATGGCTTACATAGATTTTTGTTATTTCCTCTCGCAATTTTGCGAAATATGTGTTTGATACCATCAGCAAACCTCGCCCTTGCGCATATACATGTTTTCTCCATCACCAACTCCATTATGTCATTCGGTAGCTCATTGTGGTTGCACCACTAGTAATACATTAGCGTCGAGAACTTATTGCAATATACAGTTGACCTACTTGTGGGTGTCCGGATCTGCCATTTTGTTATATACTACAAATGTCGAGCTTAATGCTTGCCTACGCTTTTCGTATCATTTTCAGGATGTCATATTGCAACGCACTATATTTGTCCACATGAAAGCAGGAGAAAGATGGCATTATTAGTTGACAAATCAATTCTGGAAGGGCTTGGGCTTCTTTTGAAGGCCATCTAGGGAAAACACACGAGTTCTGTGAAAATAAATCATGATCTTCCTTGAATTCTGTGGTGAAGATGCAGCAGCTGTAATGAAAACCGGCCTGTGAATCCACCAAGCGGCCTCATTACTGCACGAAATTGGAAAAAACCTGATGCAAATCCCATGAAAGTAAAGATTGAAATATTTATGAACTTAATGGAATTTGGACAGGGTGTAGATTCTGGAATATGATTTCATACCAGAAGAGCAGCTGAGAAAAGCACCAATTTGTAAATAAATAGTCGTTGCTTGGCAGTATAAATTCAGAAATATCATTCTTATCCTCTTATAAGCAGAATTACAATAAATAATCAGCTTTAATGCGGATCAGCATCTCCTGGTGGCGTATGAGCTTTTAACTTTGAATTTATAGATGCATCGCTGCACGTGAAGCACATGAACGTTGTATGAAAATGATACAATGTTACATTGTAAATGGAAAATGGTAAAAATTGTGTTTGTCAGCTAATACAGATCACTACAGATACGTTTGTTACTACTCTATCCTGAACGACAGTTCACTTCATTGTTAGGCAGTTAGATTACCTTTATCCTTTAGGAACATATTTAAGGTTTATAAAATGACATTTTGGTATTTCGGCACTTGTTTGCCACAGCAAGTAAGTTGACGTGAAAGTTTAGCACGCTTAAACTTATTAAAGGATATAAATTCCAGTCATATCTTCCAATTTGCAGCCATCTGGACCATCTGGCATCAGTTTTTTTATGGTAGGGGGGGAGGAGCATTTCACTGTGGTCATTCACATTGATGTCCCCCATTGCCACTACACCTCTTTTTTCAAATCACGTAGCTTTTTTGTTTTGTTTTTAACCATGTTTATCTGCCATTAACAGGAATAAATGAAATGAAAGAAAAATAGAACAGGGAAATCCTGTATTATGTACATGCGTTATTCATCATCATTAGCATTGTTGGAAATACTGTATATGAGCATTCATGAACAGTTGATGATCACAAGAGTTCGTGATTAACGATGGTTAAAGCTTGGCTTAGATAACAATCACGCACACGGGGGCATTCTGGACAGTTCAATCTGATAATAGCTCTTGTCCATTCTAAGCAGAAATAACTATAGTTATGCCCTATAGTACCTATAGTTATAACTATTTTGCGACAGTTTGCATGGAAATAACACATCTGTCAAAACGGTTTGACTTGGAACTTAGAAAGTAAAACTTTGGAAATACTTTGACCATCACTTTTATACCGATTAGAAATTAAGTTTTCCAAGTTTGACTCCACTTAAGACTCGCTTTAGTAATTTTTTTTCTGGATGGGTCTTTTATAAATTGGCCATTTTTGACATTAAATACAGAATTGGCGTGCAAATCTGACAGGTGGGCACGTAAGCTTATGACTGTCAGCTTATTGTATTTCATCGAGCTTTGTTTATCGACATTTCCTTGCCTGCCATGGGATTGCTGTTATTTATTCTCACTTTTTCAGCGGTAATCTTATAATCTGCAATCTGTAAGGTAAGCTGTTGTCAGCTGGTGCAGAAAAATGTTGTGATTGACGGTGAGTTTTGATATGCAAGCCCACGATTCAATAAAGAATGCTTTTTATTTAATGCTGGTGAACTGTTTTTGAAGATTTTATCCTTTCTACTGTCCTTGGTGTTGCATTATTTGTAACCATTCTCCCACATAAAAGTTTGCTTGTGAAGTTCTTATTTCGGTTGTTTTTAGGTCAAGCTGAATTACAGGTTGGCAAGCCTGAGAAACTGTTCAATGCTTGCGCATACTAAGGTCAATGAAAACAAAAGTGGGTATTTACAAGACACAAATTTTACTTTTTTTTAAAGTTAACCATGAACGTTTATGGAAACCGAAATGATCCAGATTTGTTGAATTATTGAGTCCGTGACACGAAAAGTATTAAACATGTAGATTGTAGAAGACCTACAGTATACATCGAAAACGTTTGAGATTCTCCCTTGCTCCAGGAAAAATTATACTTAATATGGCGAATTTCGAATTAGTAACAATTTTTATTTTAGAATATGGTCGTTAAGTCACGAGTTACCTCGACAAAGGATCAACAAATTGAGATTGTTCCAGCCAAATAGGAGGATACCCTGGTGAAAAAAAACAATAGAATCCAATAGAGATTTCTATTGGTTTTTATTGTTATTTGGACACTATTGGTTTTAATTGTTTTCTATGGTTCCTGTATTGGCTTCTATTGACTTCTATGGTTTAGCTGTATTGACTGAACAGTAGATAACAATAGAAAGCCATAGAAAACAATTGAAACCAATAAAACCAATAGAAATTTTCTATTGATACTAATAGAAAACAACGTTCCAAATAACAATAAAAAACAATAGCCATGAACAATAGCCTCTATTGGTTTGTTTCACCAGGGTAGTTCTAAAAATGACATCTCTGAATTCTCTCTTTGATGTGCCCGTTGCCTCTAGTCATGAATGTAACTTGACCATTTGTGTGTCTGTGGGAATCACCAAATGATTCTTCTTGTATTTTAGTCTCGTTTATTTTGGAATTAACATTTCCAAAAATGATTGGCATATGGAAAAGTACAGTAAAGTATCTTTGAATGCTTGGATTTATGGACAAGGCTGTGGACCAACGTAGTCTTTTATCGTTGAGGGGATCATATTCTTCATTCATATTCAGTCAGGGTCACGTTATTTTTGAGTTTTAGGGGTTGAAGGTAGGGGTCGTGATTTAAATCAGAAGGGGAGAGAGGAAAATGCAAATTTTAAAAAACGTTTCAACAATTCCCAAGCCGCTTGTTCCAGAGCAAGCTGAAACGAATTTGGAAAATTTGTTTTACCCTTTCTCGTGTTGAGGTTAGAGCCCCCTATAGCGTTTACAAGTTACATGAAAGATTTATGGGTCTATACTTCAAAAAAATTGGCTGAAAACAAATGAAAGGTTATGTTCGTTATCTAGGTTATGTTATTGTGGAGAATACTTAAAAAAGAACTTTTGTACGAACTCTTATTGATCAGTGCATCGACACCTGCATATAAATAATTCATGCTTTTGTCTTCATGAATGCGATAACCCAATCTTGTACTCTCATGCATAATTTCCATAGATTATTTTTTGATTGTTATTGTGTTTTCATTGTCTTTATGCATCTCACCATCTCTTTTATGAAATTCAGTTAGAGCATTGAAAAAATACGTAATTTTAAAATGAAAACGAAACTGACTGTCTTCTTCCTTCATTTGACTGCTTTAGTAGCTCCAACTTTTACGCCTAATTAAATTCTTTGTAAAGAAATTTCCCTATCCAAATAAGGATGGACTCACGTGGCTTGTTGTTAAATGGCATTTGGTTCAGCTCGAAGGTTAATGTGGACTGATAATGGAAATTTTAATTATAGACGTGAATGGACACGTTAAATGGTTTCATCGGCTTAAGAAGTCTCCTGCTGAGAGGAAAATGGGCTCACAGTGCATCTACACATTGTATAAAGTATGCATTGTTGAGATGGTCAGTGCACTCTCAGCATTGGATTACAGAAGTATCTCTTGTTGGAAGTATATCTCTTGAAGAGGTATAGCATAAGAAAAGTGATGACTCCATAGCTTTATGCAGCTGGCTTAGTCCTAAGTTAACCCATTGTAATCGAAAATCTTAAATTATGTGAATTGCAGGAAATGCGCTATTACGTATCTACCAATTAAGATGTAATGGCGCTGGTATGACCTTACCGTTAGTTTACGTCTGCAGTGAGAACTTTGTTCTCTTGACATTTCTGCTTGAAAAAATCCTTTGTTTGGCATGGAAATACGTGTGGAATAGCAATTAGTTTTTTAAAGTTTGATAAGCCACAACTTTGGTGCAGAATTTTTACGAGCATTTTGTTTCCTATCTCTGCATTTTTTTCCCATCCCCTCATTGAAAGGGAGGGCATGAGGCTATTAGATAAGAAGGACAATTAAACTTAATTTTTCTAGTCACGCTAAGCTGAACTTGCTTGTACCACTTTCTCTTAAGTGAAATCTCTTGCCTGTTTTAATTTAGGAAATGTCCATTATATTTAGACGATTTTGGTAGCCCTAAAGTCGAGATGAACCTTTCGTCCATGGTAATTTATAGAAATAATGCCACCACTGGGAAGGGAAGTTCATAAATGATGCCATGGCGGTTTCATCTATTTTTAAAACACTTGTTAAAATGAGTGAATGGGGAGGGTAGTACTCTTTACTCAACTCTTCGCTTCTCTTGAAATGGCACAGACAAACGGTTTCATTGATCGGCCATAGTTATCCAAGACTTACTTGCAAGTATAACTGGGTGATAGAGTAAGCAAACGTGATTACTTCTTAACAATAACATTGCGAAAACGAGCACATATCCTTGTTTAACCCACCTTCAACCCACATTGAATCCAATGCCGAAATATTACCTGTTTGGGCAAAAATGCGGAAATGAGATAAAGCATCGACTGCAAACGATAAAGTAGGTCTGCTTAATCTGCCGCTGTATCTGTGAGGCGCTTAAAAGATTTACTGGTACTACAGGTTGTGTAATAAAAAAACATTGATATGCGTGAAGGTGCATTCGTGTGAACTTCTATATTGAAATAATAAATTATATTGTTGTAAAACCCACACACTATCAAAAGTGATCTAAATATAAAATGCACATATAAAACCATCCACATGTTGAGCATCTATCGATGAATTTTGTTTATAGAAACAATTTCTCTTTTATGACAAGGGCGATATGGCATCGTATGCAATCTATACGAAGGGTGCATTTTGAAACGAACTGAAATTGTTGCCGTTGAAATGGCAACTTGCGTTCAATATCGGTTTTCGTTGAATTCATCGACTGAAACTTTAGAAGTCAGATAATGATATCGATTTCCCATCAATTAACGTGATCGCACCAGGATAAATGGAAAATCCGTTGCACGAAAGATTACATTTACGCCATATCCAGGAAGTGTTGCATATACAGCTGACTCCTTCGTTTTAAAAGCTGATAAATTGGATGCTGAGCTAATTGCCGTGTTGGCATCCTTTTTATTGCAACGTAAACATAGGGCGGTGGAACGGATTGACGAATTAATGGCACAAAAGCCTGTCCAATCAGAATATAAGTTAGCTTAAACCCCAAGATAAGACATACAAGGCGAGTCTTTCCAGAGTTCTGAACATATTTGCTAGCACTAAAGGCGAACGTGGATTATCAAAGTTACTTCTTTGTGATGTGTCATATATGGTTCCATAAAATAAGATTTTCGTAAAATACGAAATCCTGAATACATATTATGAATTGAATTTCTGGTAATCATTTGCAGAGACTCTTTATTAAACTCATATGTGCATCACTATACATAAGATATATTTTTTAACTGAATAATAATAATTTTTTTACCGTATTTCCGAGATAGTAATTTGTAGGAAATCTCACAAGTAGTTTTCTGTTTATTTAATAGAGAAATATATAATAGAATAAAGGAGAGAGTATATTTCTGAATTTGTATTCAGTAGATAACCAAATCGAAAAAAAAACCTTCTGTTTACTGGAAATGGAATTCTCACAATCAACAAATCACTTACAATTAAATCTCATTTAATTTTTTTCTTCTTATTATTAAGGCACTCGTCCTGAAGATGGCGTTCCAGATATGACAGTTATCAGCGACATTGATGAAAATGGCATCAATTCCAACTTGAAGATCAGGTATCAGAGGGATCATATTTACGTATCCTTTTGTGTGAAAACGATGGTTTATAATTGTTCTTTGATTTTTTAAGGTTGCCTAAATTTCATGCTATTAAATCGATGAATCGTCTTACTTTGGTCAAGTCTAGAAGATGCAGCTTGCTTAGGGTCCAATTATCAGGGTTATAGGCTTAAGGCGAAGTTATGAGAGCGTTATTTTATCATTGGGGGACGACAGAAAGACAGTTTGTTGTATCATAACTGCCATTTCTGCTACTAGATGAAATCTTTCCTGGACATTTTCAATCTTAGAGCACGTTTGCAGCGTTTCTTGTTTCCATTTTCATTTATTTGATGCCTGTCTGTCCTCAAATATCTCTTAGTCTCAATATCACTAGTCTGTAATGCTGTTATTTTGATATGTGAGACACATTTTATCGATGATCTGTTTTCTGTTCACACGACACCGAACCTAATAACCGCCCTGGTCGTTTCACTGGCACATAACGTCACGTTATTTCACTTTCAGAAGAAGGTTAAACATAGTCTTTTGGCGTAAATCAGAGGTTGTCAAGGAAAATATCAAGATAAAGAAATTCCTCTGGAAGTTAGTCGAGTTGGGATTTGAGTACATTTGTGAGTAAATGTAAGCTCCGTCTCCAAAAGCCATTAAATAATATGCGACATTCTTTCGAAGATTTGAATAAAAAAAATTGTGGGGGATTTATTGAGGAACTTGAGTGCGAATGTAGTAGATGTGTTTATCTAGTATTTGATTAATTGTCGAATTAAACATGTTCATTAATACATCAACTCTGCTGGTGTTTTTATAAAGGTTATTAATCCCACATATAATAGCACAAGAGGTTCACTTAGGCTGGAGTCTTTCATTATTTATGTTTAATATCATTATTGCAATCTTAATTTACCAATCAGCGTTTTATAATTAGATCATGTCATTAACTATTACCCTCATCGTCTCAAACATGAGAAGCCAAACAAATTATAGTTTCATTTTCATATAGTTCGAATCTCCTCATGTATAGAGCGATATGAATGCCCTGTTTATGATATACTTATTTAAAGAGGAGGCCATGATTAAGAAACTTAAATGCACAACACCATGTATAGTAAAAAATGCCAGAAAAATGCATATGCGTCTCCCAGGAATAATCCAATTTATTTTATAATCTAGTTCAATTTAGCAAGTTAGGTGAAGCAATATTCTCAATTTTCTCAAGACTTTATTGTGTTTTTAACATTGGAAAGGCGGTACAAAACATTTGCTGTTAGGAAGCGGAAGTTCTTGAAGGACAAAGTCACAATGAGGTTGTAAACACACCACAGTAGGATTTACTTTAATTCGGAATAATGTTCCTAGTCAAGATGAAATATTATTTTATTTATGATGGGTTTATCGCATTTGTACTTTTGGCCTATTTATCAAATGTAAACCCTGGTGTTAAAAAAAAGAGAGAGAAAGGTTTTTAGTAACTGGATTTTGTTTTTCGTATCAAAGAAATGACTCGTGAATTATTGTGTCTACACATTGAAGTTTATTTCATTTCGTGAATTTAATTTCCACGCTATTAATTTAACGAGGATTTGCAGCGCGCTTCTATAAGTTGCAATATTGATCGAATTTTCTCTACAGCACATTTGGAACCAAGACAGAATTAAGTTTCAAAGAGAAATCGTTACAATATTTATATGTTTAAGAAACGATTCCCTGTATGCAATCTTTACTTTTTTTCGCATTTGATGGAAATTGGTTCCAGCCCTCCTTAAAAAAGTGATTGATTGAAGTGGCTGGAAGACTGAATTTCAATTTTTTCACTGCTTGCATTGTGAGCTAGTTTTCCTTAAATGCATCAACGTAACGAGGTCTCTAAATTGTTATTAAGTTCATTGCAACCGAATTTCTCGGAAAGAAAATATTAAACCACTTGATGCAATTCTATTGGTGCTCATTTCTTGCTTGCAAATTACTTGGAATCTTTGATGCCCTCTACGTTCCACAACAGTTATGATAATAAATATTTTAATTACTTATTGTGTGACAAGCTTTAGATGCTAAACTAGAATATTTTTCATATGTTGAACGCACTAAGCGATTCCTTAATTGGATTTAGGATTAAATCTTAATGGTCAATGTTGAGAAAATTCAAGCTTGAAGTTTCATTCTAGGAATAACTACGAAAATTTCATTAGTTATTCTACTAAACCATTTAATTAAACCAAAAAATTGACGACACATCACCTTTCTTATTAAATTTACGTTATTAGTTTGCCTGTCCAATAGCTAAATACAGCCCTGACTTGGGCACTAATTCTCTGAAAGTGAAGCCATATGAAGCCATCGTATGGCTTGATGATTAACAACTGTTATCCTATGTCTGGAGTACCACTTACATGGTTTATTTTGGAAACTATCCCTCCAGACCTTTAGCGATAAACCCCTTTTCAAATGAAATTTGAAGAAGTTCAGAACAGGTTCGTTATACAAAGATGCTAAAAAAACAGATATTAAGGAACATGTGGCTAGCAACTAAAGATAAAAAAAACAGCGATTCTGAGAGCAAACTGCGCACTCTGGATGGACCATTAACCCTCTTGAATCATTTAGATGACAGGCACACGACAGTAAGTAAGGATATATTGGCAAATTTCTGCCTCTTATACAAAAACTAAGATGAAAAAGTATCAGGGATCTGTGTTTTTCTATCAGAAAACGTCGCTCTTGATGCACAAAGCGCTCCTGATGAGATATTAATGAGTTTGATTTGTCAGTGAACGATCCTTTGGCAAAGGAGGCAACCTCAAGACGATTATTTCACACTTCAAGGGTCACAAAATATCAATTAAAGGATTTTTCACGTTGCCTATCGAGCCTCCTTTGACTAATT
The DNA here is from genome assembly GCA_034698625.1 of Julus scanicus. Lineage (NCBI taxonomy): Eukaryota > Metazoa > Arthropoda > Diplopoda > Julida > Julidae > Julus > Julus scanicus. The sequence continues at coordinate 41,714 of JAQGBW010000093.1, read as the reverse complement.
GATCCCGGATCAAGACGGCTAAATTGATTTTTAAAAGGTGCCGGGCTTTTCCCTCATGGCTCTAGTTTAGGACAATCCTCCCTAATTTCATATTCAAGCACTTCTTTGAGATTTTTCTTACATGACCTAATTGCGACGTGACGATGCATTTTCTTTTCACACATTTTCTTGTGGTGAGCCTTAATTTAAGTTGGATTTTGAATTAAAGCTGATATTTCATTGCTCCCAGAATGAACCCACTCTTTTCGTATGAATTGAGGGCGACTTATTGTGTTGTTCAGACCGTAAGCTGCATACAGTATTTTGTTTACACAACCCTGTTACTTTCTTAATACACAATGACGAGTTAGTTAGAAATTTTCAAAGCTGGTAGCTTTGCTATGCTGAATCTCGTAATTGTTTAAAAAAAAATCTGTGAGGTCCTTAATTAAGTTTGTATCTGATCGACTTTCATCTCAATGAGACTCAGAATCCTGGTTCGTTTTCCTAATGTCAGACTCCTTGCCATATGGCGCTGCTTAATTTCTTGTTAATATACATGTATATAAAAACAGCTTATACAAGAGGATCAAAACATCATGGACAATCCAATGCGAGTTTAGGGCGAAGTTCACACTTGGTGGGTCTGTTATAATTACTGACATATGGCAGTAAAATGATACATAAAGTGTCATTGTACGTTTGCAATAAACATTCACTGCTTTGTCATCATCCATTATTGTTGTATATAATTTAATGATATATACAGTTGCTAGTCCAAAAAAAAATATTTTGAAGACGATCCTGATGACAGACTCGCAGTAATAAAATGTAAACAAACAGTATTGTCTTAAAGAACACACCTATAAGTTATGTTAATTATCACATGTTAAACGATTTGTTTATTTAAAAATTGACATTTTAATAATATGTTAAATAAGGGAATTTTCGAAATTTTAACTTTTCAGTCATAGGGCTTGGATCCCCTTTAATAGCTATATCCCATGTTTCTAAAATGACGGCGTTTGGGGAATTAATGGTTCATAACTACTTGTTTATATCTATTCCATGACACACCAGATATATTTTTCATCTTTAATCATACGTAATTTAGATAAGGCTCCCAGTATACGTAAAGGGACACAAATGCCAAGGTTATTCGAAGCGTAACTATGTAATATTTCCGCGAAGGGATGAAAAATGGTAGCAAAAAACGGAAGACAATAAACCTTGGATGAAGCACGTATATAGAGCAAGGATTCGCAAGGTTTCAGAAAGCGAAATCTTCCCCTTCTCGCATTTGCACTTAAATATCTTTTTGAAATTTTCATGTGGAAATGGGTTTAACCGATATCTCTTTGTTTTTCACGTTAATCATCGCAGTGAATCCTATGAATACATTTTGACACCCATTATGTTTTTTTCTTTTCATTATGATATAAAATTCCAAATTTCTATCATAGCAAAGATGGGAACAAATTTGGACTTTCATTTGCGCACTTTTCTATAAATTTAATTGAAACATGGTTGGGTTTTCATACACATACAATACAGGAAGATTTATTGATTTTGTTAATATTTAATAAGATTCAGTAAATCATGTCCTAAGGAAATAGCACGCTCGTTACTAAAGTCGTTCGCTTTTATTCCATTTAGCTCTTTGTTGAAATAACAACAATAAAATACCACATTCGTAATTTATTTTCACCGATGTTTTTTTGAAACTCTGTAATACATGTGAAGATTTACGTCGAAAACATTATTTCCATTAAAAACACGTGGAATTTAGTTTTTTTTTCTCAAACATTGCAAAATACTAGATATATTTGATAAATACAGTATGTAATATTATTGTTTTAAAACTTCACAGGAATTAGGATACAAATAGTTCTTGCATAGTTCAGTGTAAGTTAAATATGAATGAATTCAAGATCTTTAATGCATCGTTCTTTTGGTAAACTTGAATAAGCACAGATACACTTTATTCTAATGAAAATATAAATTCAGAAAAATAAGCGTTCCATATGTAAATGAAGAAATGTTTTCATTAAATGTTTATGTATGAAGACGTGTACTTCGTTCCCAAAATAGAAAGTTGGGTTTGTGTTTATAAATTCGTAGTCATGCAAAAACCATTTAAAACGTGATATTTTGTACACTGTGTTTATAAATGCATTTGAATATACAAGGTTGTTGCCACGAGTTTGTACATGTCTAAAACCTGGTTTTGAAAATGCTGTACAAGGGTAACGACTCTCAACATTTATTGTTTGTTCTTTGACTCGTCAACCAGACAAGTGAATTAAAACATGCATTGCAATATTGGTAATGGTTAAAACCTTGAACAAGAGTTTTATTTGGCTTAAATTTTAAAAAAAAAATGTAAAAAAACGATTGCCCCAAATTTGGCAATCATGCAGCACACGTGTGTTGAGTGATTGCCTACCTTCAGGAAAACTGCATATTATTAACCTATTGCCAACATTTTTATCATTGCTGGCATTTTTTATGGTTATATTAAAACTTTGATCCATTTCTATATCCACTCTTCGTCTTTCTAATTAATAATCTACCAGTTTTTTATAAGATATGACGTTGAAATTCATGTCCAAAATCCACATGTGGCCTCTTCAAAAACTAGAAAAAAGGTATTCGCGTTCTTAACTGCCATCCTATCCACTCGCTGTTCATTCATCGGCGTTATTAAGTTGGAGTAGCTGTATAATTTGTCTTATACAAAAAATAATAATCGATCCCAGCATGATCTATTGTTGTCCGATATTGTGATTTTGGTTTTGTTAGAAACTTTTAGAAAAGCATCATAATCATGACGTAAACTACGCTCGTATTTGCGATTTCCTTTTGTTAATTCAAGTAAGAGCTGATATGTATCGCCATTTGAACGCATCATCTTTAGCATCGATCGTCTCTTTTACTCCCCCTGAATAAATATATTGCGAGCAAAAGTAATGAAGTAGTAGTCGCTCCCTTCACTACGCATGCGCCGCCTTTTCCCTTCTGAGTTCTGTCGGGTAAATAGACAAATACTGGCATAACATTGTGCGAAGGGCATTTCAAAAAGTCAATGAATGGGTTGAAACTGAGTTCATGTATGCAGTGACTCGATCAGGTGTATAAATTAACAAATTTGGGGCGACCAGTTAATTGAACACGTGCATCTTTAAATGTTGCACGTGCACGCAACATTTTGCACGTGTTGATTTCAAAAATTTAAAAAGGTTCTTCATTCATTCATGTTTTGAATTTCGACTGAAGAGGAAGCAAATTAATTACTGATAAATTATTTCAACTGTTCCTGTACAGCTTTTAAATCAATACAAATATAAAGTTCATGTTCTACAATTTCATTTCTGTCAAATTCATAATGTGTGGTAAATTAAGCAACACCCACAAATTCAAAATAAGTATTGATAAACAGATCTTTGAACTATGTATTTTTGAGTTTTGAATTATTTGTAAGACTTAAAAAATGTTCTGGATTCGAAGCATATTATGTTGTTGGCAGAAGAATAGTTTACATAATCTATGAATACAATAATAGTTGTAATGTTTATTTACACAATTTAACATTGCATTTATTGCTGCAAAAAACACCAAAAACACTCCATTTTATATAGTTTAACGTGGTTATTTTTTTGCCTTTTATTAACGTGATTTGTAAGTTATAAGAGAAAGGCTATAAAGCGACACAAATTGCCATTTGGGAAAAACTCGTTTTTTTTGTTGTTGTTTTCATTGGCTTAAATAAGTTCTCCAGAGCGCATGCATGACATTACCTTTGAGTATTGGTAGGAAAATTTCATCTGTGAGCCATTTACTTATTGGTTGCCTCCGCATATTTTATTTCTGGCGAGGGATTCATAAACGCACCTTGTTTGCTGTGTTTTGTGTGCTCGCTGGGTACATGGCCATACCGATAGAGAAACATGTGTCATCCATTTAATCCTCTTTGCCTTAGAATGAAGACTGCACAACCCCCTAAGTTGTTAACCCAGTATTGATCTTGTACTATTGAATCATCCAGTGACACAGCCAACATGACGGCACCGCAGGCAGCCACCTGCATTTTGCAAAAAGCCAATCAATGCAGATGAGGAGCGTGGCACAATGGAAACTAGTGATCTCACTTTTCCACCCTTAGGGACACTCCTATCCTTCACCTGGTTGATAATGATATTGGATTTGTGTTTTAAAATATAGTGGCTTTGGTTGCTTTTCAAGTCAACAAAGACATATTCCGAATTGTTGTGAAGTCTTAATTCGGAAATTCGTTTTTCCAAACCTTGTTTCCTGCCTCGAGAGAATTTTTTTTTTCTGAAATATTGCAAACGTGCATAAAGAAAGTCGTTAGCACGAGACTTATCTTGGTAATGGAGTGAAAAGAAAGTCTCCAAATGCAATTTAGTCGGTCTAGTTTCTGGTAATGAGTGGTAAAATGTGCTTGTCGTGATTCGAAAATTCCACTTTGAAGAAAGCCCTTGATAAGCTTTTTTAAGTTAATGAGATCTTAGTCGAGTTTTTATAATACAACTTACGAAGTTTTTATAATACAACTTACGAAGTTATTAGATTCATCGCCCTTTCTATTTCATTTGCTTAATTAACAAAACCCAAAAGCTTGACAATTTAGTATTACCTCGAAAATAATGATGGTTATAAGTCGAATTTTCACACTTGTTTACCGTTATAGGGCTCTCGTTCCCTGTTACGGATATGGCATTTTTAAATTTAACCAACACGTCCACTATTCTATAGATTGACCATATGTGAGTTTGGAAGTAGTCAGAATGTAATTTATTATTGGAAATAAGGGGAATGATGTTTTGTCCCAGTGGGTTTGGATGTATACACAATATTATATTATTTGTAATGTAGGATCAATCTATGCTCTTATTCCAGAATTGACTAGTCTATCATAATGTCAAATGTCATACAGCATAAAATGATCCCTTCTGGTTATAGAGATATCATTTTAATCGTAACGATTCATGAAATCAATTTGTTTAATATGACTGTGGGATTCTAGAGAGAAACTATCATATTCAAAATTTGTCTGCAGCGTTTATGATGTTGGGGAAAATGTTAGCTATAGGACCGTTATCAATAAAGGAAGCCATCTTTTAGAGCCTGATGTTGTGTTGGTAGGTGTCCAGACATGCAATATGCAGTGCGTGTACATTTACCAATATGGACCAATGTAAGATGTTCGCGCGAAACGATAACAAATGTCGTCAAGATTTTATGTTCGCTCGTGATTCATCTGATTTCTTAACATATATATCGTTTATAGGCCATTTGATATTTGATGCTCACTTGTAATTGATGATGAAGTTTTTCTTAACTGCTCTCCATAGACCTATACAGGGTCCATTCTTATTGCCGTAAACCCGTACAAGGACTTGGAAATTTACGAGCCGGTAAGTAAACCTGCCTATTTTTCTCTTCTCATTTCAATCTTGGAAACGGTTTAGGTTGCATTCAATTTCGCGAGAGGCTTCTGCAACAGAAGACAAATTGCGCAATTTTCATCTTGAAACACCTTTTGCAAATAAAGGAACATGGTTTGCTTTAGTTTTTCTATTGCCAACGAATTCGCCATTTTCACTCGTTTTAACACCAGGTTGCGCCTTTCTTAATCCTTGGGTGGCCCATAAAAGAACTACATTCTCAGAGATAAACGTTTTTCTCAATTTCGGCAAATTGAAAGGTGCTTAGATTTTTCCTCCAGCGGTTCTGTGACAAAAAAACCTCTTTGTAGGTCTCATGGTAACAACTAAGGTGGCCTTAATATCACTGCAGGCACTTAGTTCAATAATTGTTGTCTGGATTTGACTTCCATCTCGTCAGATTTACAGAATGTGTGGCCAAAGGAAATGAAATGTATCTAAAGTGCATCTTGCATCCTAGTTTTGAAAAAAAGAAATGTTGTTGTTGTTGACACTTAAAGTAAGCACATTGTTTAGGATCAGAGGAGTTAATATGTTAGCAGAAATTATGGATCTTTTTTAAATAAGCACGTTGCCCCATGCATATGTAGAGTGGATATCTGCGAAAGATGACATGTGAAAATTGCTTCTTTGTTGTGATAAACCGTAGAAATTGCCATAAATTATGGACACCCCTTAGTGGACGTCATCATATTCCGTGTGAAAAAAATAAATAAGTAATGATTACCTAGTAGGTCGATAAACTCGAGACATGCCATGTGCCATGTATGATGAGAACATCAAAAATTGATGTAAATGAACAGCTATGTCGCTTTCAAGACATATAGAGAGGATGGACAGAATTACAAAAACACTTGTTACACAGGTACACGTTTCATTATTAATGTGACTGAGGACAATTTGTTTTCCAGTCAAGTTTATACACATCTGTAGATATGTAGTCCACATCTGCTAGCAGAGTTTTTCGAAATACATGTTGAATGTCACTTTTGGATAATTTGAGTCAGTCACACGAGAGCATTTGCATATATTAGCATACCACATTTATTCAGGTGAAGCAGGCTATGTACTTTTTTTGGACATGACAGTATATGGCTATGTCCACTTGAAAGTATGGCATTGGGTCAGCTGGTATACCTTGTATATGAAGGTACCACCTGTTGATAATGATTTGAATGTTATGAATCTTCCCTCGGGGGATAATTGGAAGCACTCGCGAGGTAATATGTATTGGCGACGACCTATACTATATACACACGATGCTGTAATATTCCTCTGGGGATGTATTATTCGCCATTGACGATGTTGTTTTATGGCGTGCGGCTAATGAAGAAAACTGCCTCCATCGAAAAGGGTTAATTAAAGCTCGTTACTCTCAGTCAGTAGTTGGGCGCCATCGTATAAATTCGTAAACATATAGCATCGTGTTGCATTTTGTACTAACTGTCATACATGAATCATTCACTGCTAAGAACAATGTCTGCCCTTGATGGTTATGGGTTTTGGCTGACTAAAGTCTGAAAGGGTTGACTGATGAATGAAACTAGGAAACTTAATATGTAGCTATATATATGTTCAAGTAAATATGTTTTAATGAAATGTCAAGATTACTGAAATGAATAAAAAATGAATTTGCAGCCTATAACAGATTTTGCAAATTTATGTTTGAGCATGTGTCATGGGCATTGTAAAAGCTATAATCAAAGCAAATATTTAATTTAAAAATGCTTAAATTAAATTTAGATATAATGAAACATGTATTTTCAATACTAAAATCGGATACATTTGTCGAATTGTAATTCTTCTGCAAATTTCGAAGAAGTATCTTTAATGAACTATTGAACTATTGTAATAACAAAATGAGTGTTGTTATAGCTTTTTATATTAGTATTTTAATCAACTGAAAGTCCATTATCGACATATTTTGCTTCAATCTTCCGGATTTCAACCTTGTGTTTAATGAATGTATGTTCGAAATGCCCGTTTATCCGTCTGCGGAATAGACACGTTTTTTTCTGATTAAATATATGGCAAAAAATGAGTTCTCCGTACAAATTGAGTCATTTTGGCTTGATGGGTTTGCGTTCTCATAAACCGATCGTGTGCGGAATACTGATGCGACCAATATATCAAAAAGTGCTCAATGTGCAGTTTTCTCAATATGCATTGGCTGTACCCAATATCTTGCACATTATGTGTATTACTGGAAATGTGCCGCGCTTTCACATTAACGCAATTCGTAATCCAAACCTAAGAAATGGTGCATGGGTGAAACACATTTTTATGGAAAATTTCCTCATCGTTTTCAACTGTTTTTATTAGTTTTTTAATTTTAAAATATTATATTAGTTTAGTGTATTATTTTTATAAAGGGTTATACTTTTCGTTTAAGGTTTTGATACGTCTTAATTCTATCCCTAGAAATTTCTTTTCCATTGCTGCTGTTGACTTTGCTATATGGTTTTCATAACGTGTACTTGGTGTAATATATCCTGAGGATGGCAAATTGCTGCAACTGCTAGTACAGACCAGGGTCATATTTTTTTTATCTCAATCCGTCACTTGAATTTCATTGTTGTCGCCATCGCATTATTTCCTCGCCATCTTCAATCCATTTCTGGAAGCCAGTCACCCATTCTACAATTTTTCTTCCCGGTGCATTAACACATTGCGGATTTACACCGAGTTGCTAAGCATTATTCTGCCTCAGTTTGGGCACGGTGATCAGTGGGGAGGCATGAATTTCATTATATTTCGCATTCGAAATGACGCCTGTAGGCTGCGGCATAATTGATTGAAATAAAAATAAAACGAGCGTGTGTACGGATGTAAGGCAATTTCGTGCAATTTACGCTCGGAATGTCATCTTGAATCCGATCTAACGACAACGGTGACATATAAGAAGACTGCTGGAGAAATATTTGGCAGGATGAATGCCGTGCATTTTTTTTAGGGTTTTTACAATATGTGAAATGTCAGGACTTCCAAATGTCATTTTTAAGTAGGTTAGAAATTGCGCTTTGTACAAAAACAGATTTTTGCAATGAGACGTTTTTTTGTGGTGTGAAGTAAAACCTTGAATGTCTTCCTGAAGAATGAGTTGTCAAAATATTTTTTTTATAATCCTGTCTCCATTTGCAAAACATGATCAGGGACACATATTCCTTAACTTTAAGAAATACGAGGTAACTGACAGATTTTGTCTAACTACACTGTGCCAAGATTATTGATTACATTTCTTGTTGACAAACTTTATCTTGTACAGTATGTTTGAACTAGTCATTCTGTTAACTTATGATAAAAGTAAATTGCCCTGATGTAGAAGAATTGGAAAAATGTAAACAATAATCATAAGATTAGGAGAAGTCATTGCGAAATAAGCAAACTTTAGCACTTTAACACTCAGTACTGAAGGCGCTGCGAGTCTAGGGATATAGCTTTTTACTTAGTACTAGTGATACTTATGTTTGTTATTATTTACTGTATTAAATAAAGTAATCTAATTGGAATCGTAATGGTGTAAGTATTATTCAATTTTCATTGATTTCACAAAAGATATTTCAGAAAAGATATCCTAAATTCATTTACGAGGAGCTTGCAACATAAAGCATGATGTCATTTCTATGGATTACTTAGCAAAGCAAGAAACCGTGGTCATGTTTATTATCTAATATCATGTGGTTCAAGGCACCAATGATATTTCCTCCTTAAAATAGCACGTATATGTTGCTAAAACCGCTAATGCAATAACACAAAAGGATAATGCTTGAAATGAGTAAATGTTGATGTCATCGTTTTGGCTTCCAATGAGGTGTACATTACTGCTTCTTTAAGTCCTTTGCACAATATGGCAATATAGGCTGGGTTTCTTACAACAGATGTAGTTTCGGAAACGCGTGATTGCCAAGGCTTTGCAAACACGCCTTCTGCCCATTTGCTCAATAGCACTTTTCTCAACTAATCTTTCGTTTTTCTCAACTTGATGTAACCCAAATTGCCACTGGGAAAAATGTGGGTGTGATAGAAATTTATTGGTAAAAATGCATTTTATAAAGGTTTTTAGATTGTGTGTGTCCCTGACACACCTTTTTTTGTCTGAATACCCAATTACTGTTAATAACTTTGATTGCACATGTGGTTTGGAAAATGAATAACTTGTGAGGATTTACATGTTGCTTTAACATACCCAAAGGGAAGCAAATGAATCTGTTTTTATTCAGTCATGTATTCAGAAAGGAAAATGATGTAAAATGTGTAGTGTCGAACTAGATTTTCACCTGTGGAATTATTTGATTTTGGATAGTTTTAAATTGTGCATGGAACATGAAAGGACCTTTGAATCGCTACATCATTTGCAAGCGTGGCAAGTTCTTTTTTGATTAAAATTGCGCTAATCTATTTAATTTGTTAAAACGAGAGCATTCTTTTCAAGTTTGACCCATTGCCTTTATTTACATCTAAACAGGATATTGGGTGCGTCAATGATTTAAGCTTCTATAGATGAATTAAATCCGTGATTTACGTGTTTGCTACCTTGAGGCATCTCCTTTAAAGGTTCGACTAAATAATTTATGCTTGATGTGCGGTGTTTGACTAATTAGCACAATGAAATGAAGTGTTCGTGGGCCTTTCCCCGACACAATAAGTGGATTAAATTTAATTACTGCCTTACTTCGAAGCATCTGATTGAATTATACATGTAAATTTGCCTAAATAATGTTTGCAGCTTGAAGCTTTATATTTTACTTGATCACTGTCTTATGAAAATTAGCTGTATTTGCACAAAAAAAAATACAAAAAAAGTTAAAATTATTATAAAGGAAATGCTTATTCTGATCTGCATCAAACGCTGTTAGTCAAGGTGTTCAGGGCTTGAATCTTTACAGAGCAAAAACATTTGGTCAACCACATGGGCAATAATATACAGCAGACGTCATAGTTATCGTGTCACACTGGCTTTTAACTTTTATAGTTTTTTAGCTTATCCCATCAACGAGCCTGACACGTGGCCAAAATGCTTCTCCCCCACATTTAATCCCCTTTTTTTATCCCTTCTTTAATGGCGAACACGTGGCAAAACCCTCACTAACTGTTCATTTTTCTCACTTCTATTTGTGTTCGACATTTTTTTTTAGAAAATTCTGTACATATGGCGTACGCTTGGTTGCTTGGTTTTTGTCTAGGGTAAAAAATGCAAATTATGGAGTTTATTTTTAAAACGTGTAAATAATTTCATTCATGCTTATGCTAAGCAGTTTTACCTCCATATGTTGGACTAATTGTCGAATTGAGGCAGCTTCTGGTTGCCCAAACCAAAAGGTTCATACTGGAAATGCTCAGTTCAGGAGGTGCTCATAGAAACTGAGGTTTTCGATATATTCACAATTCTAATATCTACTATCAGATCTGTCAACTTTGGACATCTTCCTCTCCCATATTGTCACATCATTAACTTTTGTTTCGCTAACCTTTATTCGGGAATTAGTTCACAATGATGCTTCCCACCCATTGTTATTAACATCGGTTGTATCCGTTCCGCAATTAATGTTGGTTGTTTTTTTCGGTTAATATAGGCAACATGCCAGAATTTTTGATTATGCATCAACTCGCCTTAATTTTGAGCACGCTTCTGTGCGGTTTTATTATTATTATGAGTGGCGTTATCGGGACACTCGCTTATTTGATGTTAGCTTCATTACAAGAGGCCGTGTCGTGACAACAAAAATAACACGAGTAATATCATTAAAATGATAAAATATGATTTCTTTTAATAATTAAAAACTATTCTGTCAATTTAATAATGCATTCTGTGGCCACCCTGTCCCATATTGTAGGCAGGTGCGTGAGGACCCAAGTCATTAAAAACCTTGAATTTTTGCCAATTTTCGACTTGATTTTTTATTTGAATGGCAAGGAATGACATTTTCCGTTACGTTAAACATTGGCCTACATGTACATGCACTTAACATACTTTATTTCGCTACCTGTCTACATGTTATATTATATACATGTTATGTGCAAGATTGTATGCCTGAAGAGAATGTTATTTAATAATGTTGGCGAATTGTGTTTTAATTCCACCTAGAATATCTTGAATAATTTATCATTAATGCCGTGCACTCCGAATAATTATCCTTTTTTTTCTTTTTTTTTCTCGCAAACTTCTATTTAGTATTCTTTTGCACTTTCTATTAACTTCTTTTCCTGATTATGTTGCATGTTGCATCAAACTAGTCATCTGAAAGTCGCCAATTACACGATGATCATTCGGAATCATACAAAATTTGCAGTTAAAATAATCTAAATGTGAAGCTTTTTATACATATTTTTCATTACTGGTTTTCCCTTGGACTTTTAGAATATTCATAATATTACAGTAGTTGTTTAGCGCAATTGTTCCCGAATGCATTTAAAAGCCAATTATTAGCTAAATTACATTAGGTAGAAAATATAGTATGTGTAAATTAATGCTGAATATTTTAACATCCTTATTACCATATTATCAACTTTAATTTGAAGTTGTAAGTATTTGTATTATCACGATTTTAAATTATAATAAGGGGGATTAGACTATAGTCTTTTCTTAATTAATGTTCGTATTTCCTGATTTCTGACTTCCTCATCAATCATTATTTCAATTTGATGCACTTACAAGACTACATTTCACCTTATCTTTTTTAATTTGCTTCATCTCTGAAGTATTTAATCTACTAAGAGTCTTTCATGGAAGAAAATAGCAATCTTTTCCTAACCTATTTGTTGCCACGGAGATTCCTTAATTAAGCATCTAAGTAAATTTCACGCACCTTGATTAAATGCAGCATGTTTATATGCCATTTATCCTTTGATTTATTCGTTGAGCTGTTCATAATGCTTTATAAGGTTGTTAAGTCGTGTAAACCAGCATTAAATTATACGTTTTTCACTACTTGAACAGTGAGCACATTGCTTATAGTATATTGTATGTTACTTATATGTATATATATTTAAATGCACAACTCATATGCATCAATGTGTATGTTCGCTTTAAATCTATAAGCCTATTTTTTATATCAATCCTGAGTGATTTTTATTCAAAACAAGACATGTTTTCAGTACTCTAGAGAAATCCTTTTGATAATGGTTTGTCTCTTAAGCTGCATAAAATCTTGTCATCCTGTTGTCATATCTGCATAGATAATGCATCTTATTTGATGTTTCTTAATTGGCTCCTGAGGTAATGCATTTGTGATTTTAGCAAACATCTACAAAAATGTGTATTGATCGATATGCAGGCATTTCTCGGTTTTTATGTATGCTTTTTTGCAGAACTGCAAAAAACCTTCTGGCGTTTAAAACGTAACAAAATCCATTTGCATGTATTACACTTTTGGGAATTTTCGCAAATTTGTAATAGCCAATTAACGAAACAATGACTTTGAACATCCATCACACTATCCTTATAGTGTTATTGTCAAGCGCATTCGGTACATTTAATTTCATGCAAAATCATCCCGTAAATACAGTATGATATTTCCTTAACTGTAGTTAGCCACACGAATGATATTACTTAGTACAGCCAAGTTGCAAACAAAATAAATTTAGAATCACACTAATAACGTGCATTTCCTATGAAATGTTTTTTGTTTTATTTCCTCGAACTGCAAGAAACCAGGCACTTCCTTTCAAAGATATCCAGTTTGAGATACAAATCTGGTTGAATATGCAATTAAAGAAAGGTAGTATGCACAAAATAATAATATGAAGTATGTGAACATGGATACCACATAACTTTGTAGTTTTCTTTGTAACTTTCTTTTCCACTACAGCAGTTTAGGTTTGATCCCATACCTTTCCATCTATGATTACATATCCTACATTATATTTATATCAACGCCTATTCAGTCCTTTTGTTGGAAAAGCCACGAGGAAGCAAAAAAAGCCCAGCTAGACCACAATTTCATCATTGGTTTTGAAATGATTGCAGTTGCCAGCCATCCCTACTTCTTGATTATTAATTGATTTCTCAAGCAGGCTGAAGAAACTAGCTTTTCCCAAATTAGAGTATATCTTGACTAAATATGGGTGTAACTTAATTGCTTTTCAGGATGTTCGTTGAAGAATTCTCTCGCTACATTAGAAATGTGGATAAAAAATGTGTCGATTCATTTTAACATTTCATCTTGAAGCGCGTGTTCTAAGAAGACTATTAACTGTACTGGAATAATGAAATTTTAAGATTGAAAATCGATATGATCTTCTTGCTGATGTCGAAAATGTTTAACAATATGCCTCAACACAATTTTTAATTTGGTTGATGGAAGTTTCGAATGTGGAAACTAGTTTGATAATTATCAGATTTCAGATTAAAAGACAACTGTGACAAGTGAAAAAATATCTTGATATTTATTGATGGGAAAAGAATATAAAACGTAACAGTATAGTGAAAAGAATTGCCTGATGTAATATTTATGAAAAAATATTGCCCTGCTGTAAAAACTAAGTTTTATATCTTCTCCCTTTAGAGTAATTTAAGGAGAGTAGGTCAGTAATTAGACTAAACATTTTTCTTGTCAAAACATCTGAGTGCATACACGCAATAATTAATAGTATATAAAACCAGGGGAATTCTAAGAATTATTTTTTTCTCCTCAAAAATAGCATTAGTTAACTAGTGTATACATGTATGATGTTATTATAATTGTACATGCGTTACGCATGTCAACATGTGCATCCTTGGGTGGGGCATTATTTTATTTTTAGCATACACATATCCACCAGCAGGAGCGTCGATACACTTTTGTGGCATTTTTATGACCTAAGGCGCATCTGACTCACTCGGATTTGCCATCCTATACTTCTTATTAATACTTGTTATTTCTGTCTCATTTTCTCAGTGTAAGTCCCCCTTTTTTCTGATTTATGTACAAGTTGATGACATGCCTCGTTTGTGCATCCCTACAGAGAATATTCGTATTACCAACTTGGGCCTAGTATGTCATTAACATGTTTTTTACTACTGCCTTTAAGGCTTTTTTGAATGGGACTTAAGACGGTATTTACCACATTTCGAATCCATGTTTTAGTTATGAGGAACTTATTAATGTCCAACTTAATTTAATATTGTATAACAGTATTAAGACAACGTACAGTTCCTCATAAGTTGAACATAAGCATTTGAGATTGGTGACACCACAAGAAGACCTCCTTGGAGTCACCAGTTTGGTTTTTTGGATTTTTTTATCTTGAATAGATGGTTTATATACAATGTAGATGGTCTTGTGGTGAGTTCACTCTTGCTCCATGGGCATGATTCAATGATTAATCTCTGATCCAACAGTGAGTCATTTTCAGTGATGCCAAACGCATGCCTCCCCATGCGTTTTCCAGGTTTTAGGCATCTGTCAGGCTTTCTGTTAGGGTTAGCATTTTAATCGGGTTCATCATCGTTTGTGCTATCATCCTCTTCGCAGCCATTAGCTCTGCACCTAAATGTTGAAGTGTTGCTGAGGTCGATAATCTGGCTGTTGCCCAGCGTCTGGGGTGCCCTCGTTCGACTGTTATGGGCTTTCACAACAAACACTGTTGTAATGACTGTAGGGAAAGGCATGGAGAAACTAGGAACATTGGCCAATCACAAAGGGAGTAGCCAGGGAGGAGTTTTTATGCTTAAAAAGGCCACGATTCATTCCCCCTTCATATCAATTGCCATTAAATATTCGTGCATGGCAATTTTTTTTAATATATGAGCCTAGGGTTAATATAATACCTGGTGAGCACACGTTGTATGTTGTGTGCAATTTGACCATTGGTGCTTTGAAGCTGCAATACATTAGAAATGTAAAAGATATATGACATAGTTGGGCAGACACTGGTATCGAAACGTTTACAATTGTTGCCAAACGAATTCAAATAATGAGAGAACTATTTAAAAATGACTGATTAACTATCTTAATTATCCCGGAAAATTGGGAAGACTAATTGTCCAGATGTTTATTTATCAGTTTTTGTCGGATGTTTTAATGACGGCATAACTATAAAACTAAAAATAACTTTTTTTAAAATAAACATGTTTGGCGTTGGGTTTTTTGATTGTCTTGTTTATACTTTGCCCTATTAGAGAGGAAACTTTATCTTTCGTGAGAATGAACGTTGGAACTTTAGAGGTTTCAAAGTAAATATGTTTTTAGTAGAATTCTTGTTTTCTAGTTAAAATGTGATGAAATGAAAAAAATACACAACCTACCAAATCTCACCTCTATGCCATGTGGTAGGCCTCTGAATTGAGGAAGTCACAGATCCTCTCAAAAATATACAGGCTTGGGCAATTCCTGAGGAAATCCTTTGTCCAAATTGCTAAAGTTTCCGTTACGAGAAATACATATTTTATCTTTACGGACTTTTCGTCCTATTTGAAGTAATTTCAAACAAACTCCCTTGGTGGACCCAACAGCTCTTGTTTGATTTTTATGATTCTGTAAATTGAAACAGAAAATTAATTTAGGTGTGTTCTTTGCTTGTTGTAGATTGCTTCGCAGATGGAGTTTAATCAAGATTTTACACGCCGCAATACATTTCATAGCTGGATATTGATTAAAAATTGAGGTTGATGTAAAATGCGCAACCTTCATGCTTAATGTTTGTACTTAGGTTCCTATTTAGTTCAGACTCGCATCATAAACTAATTGGTTTTATGCAAATGCCTATCATATCGGTTGTGCTCATGCATGGTTTATTCACCAGCTTACTGTTGCCCGAAAAGTAAAATAGATATTATTGCCTTTGTTTTGATTATCATATGCAAAATTGGTGAAATGAAAAATCGGAAAATAAATTGTGGAGTTCAAATCGAAACTACATACTATTATTATTACCTCTTTATATTTAAATTTTGGGCAGTGTTATTCAACATTTCTTAACACGCAGCACACTGAAATAGGCTTAAAATTGTCGAGGCACATCGGTTGAAAAATACATGTTCTGGGACATAATGAAATTTGGGAGAATATTTATGAAATGCGAGAAATGTCAATATGGGCATTGCCTTAAAGTTCTGCGGTACACCAGGGGACCCTTTTCAGTACACCGGCTGAAAAATACTGCATACTATTTTATGGAGCCTCACCCTACGTGATTTATTTGACTGTTTTTGCCTAACGACTATTATTAAGATGTTGGTCAAATTGGCCAACATGTTAATTACAATTTTCCCCATCTTTTCAGTATCTGTTGATGGTGGACTGCATGAGTCATCCCATTTCCTAGCATGCATGTCTAATAATTGCTCCCTTTGGTATGATGTATAAATTAGGCAGGTTGATATAACTGGAGAGGAAGAGTAATGGCACATTTTGCTAGACTCGATCAATTAATCAATTTTCTGGCAAATGCGGAATAAGTTTACTCAAGTTTTCATGGTTATTCCGCCACACACAGAATAGTAACGGATCTTAAATGGAATCTTAATGCATTTTCTTTGTTGCCATTGAGTTATAGTGAATTAATAAAGAACGATTTAGACCCCCCAATAATACCAGTACAGGAATTGTGATCTTCCAGTTAGCGACCCTCTTGCGACTCATCCAAAGATAGCTTCGATTTATTGCCATGTCTTTTAAAATTGCAATATTCCCTAAAGAGCTAAGCTCTTTTGGCTGACCACCATGTGCTGTTTCAGATTATTCGGACGTTTGAACTTCTTTACGCTGAGATGTTTTAGTGCATTGTTGACATCGTGTTTTTTTAGTCTTATCTATTATATCACCCGCACTTTGGTTTATTCTTCTAAAAGTAAATATTGTTCTCCAAGAAAAAAAAAGCTGCACTTAACCTGACAATACAAAGCCACTTTGACCACTATTTTTGCTTTGAAAAATCAAACTTGTCTCTTACGTGTATATTTCCTATTGAATTGTTGTTACGAGCTTATGTAAATAGTCTGTTATAAATTTTGACTATTATTACCCGATCAACAGAGGTGGTTTATACTTAAATCTATCACGATATTTCTGAATTGGTGGACGGTTATGCAGTATATTAAAGTTAGAAGGAAATAAGGGATGTAGGTTAGTTTTTAAATATTGAAATTTAAACAACAGGCATGATGTCTTGCTTGATAGTTTAGGTGCATGATTGCTGTATCTCAGAAATTAGATCACATATTGTGTTTTGTAAGCATTAAGTATGGTTTATTTTAAGTTGTTTCTGTTCTATTTGCGTATTAAATGTCACAATCATTTTCTACTTGGGGTTTTTATTATTTTGTCAAAATTTTTTTTTTTTTTTTCTGACGCAATATGATAACATTATATCGAATTACTTTCGTTTCTCAAATAAGTGAGAAAAAAACAGCTCCAGTTAGATTATATATATATATATTTTTAACAGATATTACATCTCAGGGAAACGCATTTTATCAGTGCCGTAAATATATTTAGTTAAAAATTCAATATTTTCATATAAACAGAATTTAAACAGTCAAGGGCCTGATTGTTTAAACTTTTTGTGTGAAATGATAAATTTATAGAAACTTATCTAAGAGTTAACTGTATTATAAATTTCTCTTAGATTTGGACATTCTTACAATTTTTGTTATACAATTCTTGTAAAATTGGCGGCAAATTCATGTTTTCCTAAATTGGTTTAGAAATGAAGGGTTTGGAAACTTTGCGAATAAACGATACAATACATATTTTCTTTTTCGTCGGTTTAAATTATTCTTTTTTTGTTAACATTTCTCCCATTTTTCACATTTACATGCAAATGTTTTTTTTGTTTTTTTTTTGTTTTATTTAAAGTTAGTTAGTTATTCATGGCAACGTTATTATTCATCACCAATTTGATAGCACACTATATTATCTCCTAATGAAAAGCGGAAATTCAAATCATCGCCAAACAGTTGATAAACACACATATATAAGGAGCCAGTCTTTATCTTCCTACACAGGAAATGTGTTTGTCGCTCTTCTGAAAGGTGTCATTGTAAGCAGTATCTCAAGTACGACATCAATGAAGGCTGCCCTTGTTTAAGCCTTAGGTATCACCCAAGGGACAACGATGCCATTCTAGTTCCCTCTCTGACACATTTTCTTACTAAAGTTGATGACATTGCCATAATATTCATCTGATAATCATAAATTAATTGACCATTACGAGGCGACCATCCAAGATGAGCACTAAATCACGTTAAGAGTTTGTCACAGTTGTGAAGTGCTGAAGCTGGATACTTATGTAGAGTTAACCCTTAAAAAATACCAAGATGCTAGAGGAAACTGAGACTTAATATGCATTGCACCTCATCTATTTAAGAGGCATCAACGTGTAATTATAAGAACATTAAACAGAAGGAAACACATTACCACAGGTTGTAAATTCGAAATATCCCTAGAGCTTTTGGATGATGTACCGAACAGGTACCTACAAATTGAGATTTTTCAAAAATCGCTGCAAAACGACTTTTCACATCATCCTGTAGTATTGATTTTCCGAAAGCTTTGCGAAGGTCATAAACCTATGTTCGTAATGTTGAATTTTTGAAAATCACTTTTGTTATAAATAAAACATTTCATCTACATCTAAGTCATTTTCACCTTTTTTGTGTGTGCAATTTAACGTGTTTTCAAATTTTCATGTTTTATTTGAAATGGCAAATCATGTACGCACTATTCTTTGAATTGCTTTATCAACAATTGTTTTCGTTGCTTTCAGGAGTTTGTTTATAAGTACACTGGTCAGAAGATTGGACAGCAAGAACCGCACATATTTGCCATTGCAGAGGCATCCTATCACAACTTAAGAGACACTTGCTTCAATCAATCTTGTGTCATCAGTGGAGAAAGTGGAGCCGGAAAGGTACGCACTTCAGTAATCTCCAGAATAAATGATCGTGTTGAGTTGCTCAGCACTTCTCAGGGTGAGGTTACTCTGACTTGCTCATAAATCAAATCACAAATGCGGAACAGGTGGTGCCTTAAATTTCTCTACATTTGCCAACATAGCCTAATGACATTCGCAGTTTCGCATATTGCACACACCCAAATGACTAAACATCTTACCATAAATATCTATCCTTCTTTTGACGCATATCATGATGATTGATTTACTAACTATACCAAGCCTTCTGGTGAATAATCTCATCAGACAGTCTTTTATTTAAAATCTGCTTTTTGAAGTTTTTCAATTTTTCCTATGAAAATCCTTCTTATTTTTTTTACCCATTTAGGAAAAAAAATATCACTTTTTATGTTATCAGATTTCAAATGGAGTTTGATAAATGTTTAAATGTGATTTGTTTTTATTTCAGACTGAAACAACGAAATTCATTTTGCAGTATCTGTGTTCTGTCACGAGCAATGTTTCCACTTGGGTTGAACAACAAATTCTTGAAGCGAATACGGTTCTGGAAGCTTTTGGTATATAATAGAGAGGCATGAGTTATACAACATGGGCTTGTGTTTTAATGAAAAACTAAAACAAGTTTTCTTATGTTTTTTTTTTAAGGAAATGCAAAAACTGTTCGAAATGACAACTCCAGTCGATTTGGTAAATTCATCCAAGTGTGCTTCGACCAGAAATATCAGATCAAAGGCTGCATCATTCAAGATTATCTTCTCGAGCAGTCTAGGATTACGTTTCAATCGCCAAACGAGAGAAACTATCACGTTTTTTACCAGTTGGTCGCTGGAGCACAGAAAAACAAGGAACTTGCTAAACAATTCATGATAGGACCGGCAGAAACCTACGCTTACTTGAAACAGAGTGGTTGCTTTAACATAGAAGGAGTTTGCGATTCGACAATGTTTGATTCCTTGCGCCTGGCACTCAATGTGCTAAATGTACCACCTGAAATGTGTGATGGAATATTCAGCATACTATCGGCCATATTATGGATGGGGAATCTCTCGTTTGAAGATGTTGATGGCGAAAAGAGTGCTTTGACTGCTGCAGATGAAGATATTTTAATGACAATTTCAACTCTCGTTGGCATAAAATATGAGGATCTTGTTCAGTTGGCGCTCAAAAGGCAAATCAACGTACGAGGAAACATTACAGAAATTCCTCTGAAACTTCATGAGGTAAGTTGGTTTTTGACGAAATGTAGAACATCATACTTACCCTAATTATGAAATATTGTTTTTATTCTGAAATAATACATTATTACAAAAAAAATTATTAGAACAGAATACGGCATATTAGGGAATTATGCAATTTCCTAGTATTACATAGTATAGAAATATTTTGTACAGTTTTACTCTAGAAATGTGAAATGTCGGTCGAACAATTATAAAAATTGCATTCTTAATGTACTTGATTAAAATTTGTTTATTTTCTATCGCAGGCTAGAGAAAATCGACATGCAATGGCCAAATCTCTGTATTCAAGAACGTTTGCTTGGCTGGTCAATCACATCAACACGTGCACAAATCCAGGCCAGGATAGTTCCAGGTTCTTGGGAGTCCTCGATATATTTGGCTTCGAAAATTTCGCCTGTAATAGTTTTGAACAGCTTTGCATAAATTACACAAATGAGAAGCTCCACAAATTTTTTAATCATTACGTATTTGCGTTGGAGCAAGACATTGTAGGCTATTTTTATCATTATTTTCTTTCTTATAATGACCAAAGTAATATTTTTAACCGGGTAACTTATTTTTTTCATTTTCAGTATCGACAAGAAGAGATTTCCTATTCGCACATAGCATTTACTGATAATACAGCCTGTCTTGAATTAATAGAAAAGGTACTATATTGTGTTCATTTTATTGGCGACTTATTTTACGACAATGTTTAAAAATTTAATTTTCGTTTATCATCATATTCTCGATTGGTTTCCCCAATAATACATGTTTCTAATAAAATTTTCATTTTAGGCCCCTCGATGCATTCTAAAGCTACTGACAGAGGAATGCAAAATGCCCAAGGTTTGTATTTAATGAGCTTAATGTACTTTGATACAGCATCTGAATTGAATTTATCAACTAAGAATTTTATTGAATCACGTTTAGGGCACGGATTTAAACTATTTGAACAAACTACATCAAGAATTTGTAGATCATCCTCATTACATTAAAGGCGACGATAAAAGAAGATGGGAAAAAGAGTTTGGTGTTAAACATTATGCTGGTGTTGTTACTTATGCCTCAGATGGTTTTTTGGACAAGAACAAAGACTCGCTACAAGATGTTTTATTTGAGCACATGTTACAGTCAACGAACAATTTTGTACGGGAATTGACACAATTTCAGGTAAGAAATTTTGTTTAATTATTTGTAAAATTTACCACTTATACAAATTTATATTTTACGAAATGATTTTTGTCGTAATCTAGGACTTGTTGGGTATAACAATTTCAAGATATAGCAATGGAATGGCCACTATATCTAAAACAATGACAAAAGGGAAGCCTACTGTTGGAGATGCCTTCCGATATCAATTGCAAGCTTTAGTAGAGGTTCTTCAATCCACTACCCCATGGTACGAAAACCTATTACATTATTTAGTGCTGATCAATATTGCCGTATTACAAAATCGTTGTATTAATGCCCTGCAAAATATTATTTGTATGTACTTCAGGTATGTTCGGTGCATAAAGCCTAATGCAAGTAAAGCTGCCAACACTTATGATACTCAAATGGTTCTACTTCAGCTTCATTATTTGGGAATGCTAGATATTATTCGAATACGTCGTGAGGTAATGCTCCACAATGTTTGGGTTGTTTGCTTAATTCTAAACGCTAATTTGCTAAAGGAAACTTCCTTTTTGTAGGGTTATCCAATTCATGCTACTATCGAAGATTTCCTGAAACGATATCAGTGCCTTGTCAGGGGCAGCCGGACTCTTAATGATGATCGCAAGGCGGTTTCCTTAATTTTAGAGTCATTTCAACTTCCAAGTACAGAGTGGCAGATTGGGAAAACAAAGGTACACTTTTCATACTGACATTATAACGTTAAATTATTCCTTTGTGCAATTATTCAAATGATGTTTTATTATTTTTAGGTCTTTATGCGAAACAGTGTTTATGAACCTTTAGAGGAACAACAGAAACAAGTTATAAATAAGATGGCTGTTATTATCCAGAAAATATGGAGGGGGCATTTTAGAAGAAAAGGTGTGAAGACGTTTAAAGAAAATAGTTAAGAATTTCTGCAGTGATATTACTTTCGATTAACGATTTTGAATCGTATTTTAGATTATATACGTAAAAAGCAAGCTGCTATTGCTATTCAGCATCATTATAGAGGCCTCCGTCTACGACTACAGTTTCTCCGCTTACGAAGAGCTACCGTTGTTATTCAGGTATGTATTAAAGTCATGAATATTGTACCCGCAAAGGAATTTTTCTTGTGGCTTGATTACAGTTCAATTCTAAAATACAGAAACATTTGAGGGGAATGTTTGCCCGAGAAGTGGCAAATGCCTTGCGCGAAATGAGAAAAGTAGAAGAGGAGACTCGCCGACAAGAAAAGTTAGAGGAGGAAAGACGTCAGATGGAATTAGAAAAACAACAAATGGAAGACCAAGAGCGACTTGCCCTTGAAGAATCCATGCGGTAAGCAGAGTTTTACATGTGCAGTACATGGCTTAGATTTCAACTTGATACGATTTCCTGAAATTTATAGTTACAGGTGGTTTCTAAAATTTTATTTAAACATTTGACATTTTTATTTCCCTGGATGATTTAATCTTTAAACAGCCAGTTTTATGATATGAAATAACAAAATATTTGTATCTGCATGGCAAGAGGTAGTTAATAATTTAAGTTTGGTTCACATTTTTATTCTAAGCCGCCAATTGGCCATGGAGTTAAGGAATGGGTAAGTAATTTTTTAGAAAGCTTCATCCCACCCTTAGAAATTGAACCTTCTTCCACTTTAGTAATAGAATGAATTGCTTGCGCAAGTAAGATTGATGTGAATATTTTACATGTTACAAAAACGGAATGTGAGTCTTCATGTCTTGTGTGGAATACTTTTAACAAACAATATTAGTCATTTGGTGAAGATTGATGACATTATTTAACATATTAATTGTTACATTTCAGAGTTGCTCAAGAAGAGTTAGCAGCCATCACGCTTATGGCGGAATTAAATGTTAAACGAGCTCAAGAAACATCCGAGTGCTTGGATCTAGACGAAATGTTTAGTTTCTTATCGGAAATTCAAGACACCAAAAACCAAGTGCAGGATTATGTTAACGATATTGGCCACGAAATGGATATTTTCATGCATGATATGGAGGTACATGCAGTGGTTAGCAATCTAATTACTTATTTCAGCTATTGGAATAATTACTAGTACTGACACATTCTTCTTAAAATTAGTTGGATGTTGAGAATGAAGATATTCCAACTGAAAATCATGATAATGCAATGAACGGTCAGGATGATACTCTAACAAACGAAGTTAACCTGGAAAGAACTTTAAGCCCATCACCACTACCAGAGGTTCACTTAACCAGAAGTCCGATTCCGGGACGTATCAGAAAAGAAAGCTCTAACAAGGACTATGGCAGGTCCCCTTCTCCAGCCAGGCAAAGCCTGCATTTACGGTATGCATCTTTTGGATTCTATGGCATGTTTTGATTGTTTTTTTTTGTTTTTTTTTTAAATTTTGCAATATAACATGTTGCAATATACGAAATCTCCCTGGAAAATTAGTCATGTTATTATTATGTACTAAATTAGTTCCACTGCCATGTCTCCTGTACCTCGTGCTGCTAGCAGAATGTCGAATGGAAGCACGGAAGGTTCTAGTGTCAATGCAGGGGTATGTTATGCCGAAATTTATTTGAAAATTGAGCATAAATCTATGTCTTTCAAATGTGCTTAAAAGTGATTTAGAAAAACCAAGAATGCACAGCAGTTTTTAAAATTAGTTTTTTTGATTTGACTTAGGATATGTTGGATTTTTACAAGACAAAATCACAAGCAGGAAGTTTAAAGCGGAGTTACGAAACCTCAGCTGAAGATAGCATGGAAAGAGATTTAAGGTAGATTAATTTGCACTGTAATAAGTGTCAGGTTTATCACGATATCTTTAACTGTTCTGCTATTTAATAAAGTTCTTTCTGTTGACATTTTTAGGCGAAAACAACGAGTAGAAAAGAAACTTCATGAACTTGAGGTCGTTGATGAAAATAAGGAAAATGACGATGATTCGCAACACTACGATATGATCGAATTTGCTGAGAAGTATTTCAACCAACATTTACGTGATTCGGGAGGAACAGTGATGAGGACGTTGACAAGAAACCGGAAGTCAACTGGGGTAAGACAATTTCAGCAATAGTTTTCCGGTATTGCTTTTTATTAAAAATGATGATTAATAATAATATTCTTTACATTTAAGGATGTGCTTCCAAAATATGAGATGGTAACTTATACAAAATGTACTGCAATACCTACATCTCATGTGCATTTGTATGATCCTGACAATATTTCTCTAGCGTGCAATATTTTCAAGGTACCTCATCCATACTTTGATTTTTTTGCATTGCATATATTATGTTTTATTGTAATATTTACCTGAGTTTTCTATGCGTTTAGGACCTTGGAAAATATATGAAGGGTGATTTAAAAGCTGAGGGAGAAAATATAATTATGCAAACAATCATAACATACGGCATTGAACGAGAGGAGCTGCGGGATGAAATTTTTTGTCAACTGATTCGCCAGTTAACAAATAATCCTGAAAGGGATGCCATCCTCAGGTTGTGGCTTCTAATGAGCTTATGTGCTATAGCATTCCATCCAAGCAAAGTGTTAAATAAGGTAATTTAGTTAATTTTAGAAAAATTGTAGTGTATATATTTCTATTTGGAGAACTTGAATATAAAATTATGAGGGATTTTAAAATGAACATGTTCGCTGAATAATTAGCATGCTTCACTGCTGTCAATGTATTGAAATATTACAGATGATTATTTTTATTGCTTTTTTATAGTATTTAATAAGTTTTTTGAAAAAAAGCTACATCGAAAACCGAATCATAGCTCCATATTGCCAATGGTGCATAGAAAACTTAAGGAATACTAAAGTTACAGCACGCAAGATGCCTCCTTCAACGATGGAAATTAATGTACATCTTTCACCATACATTTAATCTGATAAAACTGAATCACGGCATGGGTTAATAATAGTTTTCGTTTTTAATTTAGGCTGTTCAAAATCTAAATCCATTGGTGTGCCGATTCTTTTTTATGGATGGGCGAATTAAAGCCATTGATGTCCACCCTTCAGACACAGCTAGTGATGCAATGCAGAGATTAGCAGACAGAATTGGTTTGAAATCGCTGGAAGGATGGGCTATTTATGAAGTTTGTTATTTTTAAGACAATATTGATAGTGAAAATATCAGTTACTGTGTGACTAATGATTTCTTTTTTTTCTAGAATACTCCTGAAGGGGAGAGATTCATCCGTGGACATGATTACATTGCAGATATTATATCTCAGTGGGAAATGTAATGCTCTTTTCAATTCTTATTACTTTAATACTAAAATTCTTGTTACTTAAAAATGAATATTTCAAATTCAAGGAATTGTCGAAGTTCTGCCCATTTCACGAAATATTCTACTATTTCCAAGAGAGGGCCAGTGCAGGCTTTGGGAGGTGGAGAGTGTAGGTTCGTATTTCGAAGGCGAATCTTTCGGAATTCTAAAGAAATTCCTCAGGATCCAGTGGAAGTAAACTTGCTATATTCTCAAGCAGTTTATAATGTAGTCAAGGTGAGTTGATATTTTAAAAACATATACGAAGGATTGTATTTAATCTACGATAACTTACAATCTTGAATTAAATTTATAGGGTGACGAATTTCCTATCAACGAAAAGGTAGCACTTCAGTTAGCCGGCCTTCAAGCCCAGGTGTCTTTAGGAGAACCACAGTTTGATAAATTAGACTGGTGAATTTTACATCTTGCTTGGTCGGAAATAATCTCAATTGTTTACTTTTACTGATGCAAGACTTCATTTTATATGTTTTAGGTATTCGGATGTTGAACACTATTTATGTGCTCGCATACAGCAATTGAGATCGACGTCTGAATGGATATCAGCTGTAGCCGAAGCTCATCGAGTAGGTTTACTAAGTATTATTTCACTCTTTGACCCCTACATATATCATAAACCATTACTGCAACTTGTACATTTGTTTTACTTGTCAGACGTATGGGTGTGGGAAGAATGAACTTATTGCCAAGGTGTGGTACTTAACATGCGTAATGCAATATCCCCAATATGGCTCGGCGTTTTTCCCTGTTACTTACAAAGGATACTTGTCTTATGGTAATTTCATATATAATTTCTTGGCTTTTGAAATTAAAATTAAATACTGTAAAGTTTTTTAAATGTATATATGTTTTTTCTTAAACCAGGGAACAATCTTCTGTTGGGCATAAACTCCGAAGGTGTTCTTATTATTAAGCCTGATGACAAGGCCATTCTTAGTGGCTATCGCTACTGTGATCTTGAATCGGTAATGGTGGACCCAAGCGACAATTTTGTTACTTTTACACTTCTGAAAACACTGCCCAATGTCCACAAGTGCTTTGTGTTTGAAACGAACCAAAAAGGTGAAATCGGCCAACTAATTGCTAGTTATTCACCTCAACATTCCTCATGGATGAAGCAGGCCAATGAAGCCATTAAGGTAAGAAAGGAAGCATATAGTGTCACCAAACCAAATTTAAATTAATTCTACATTCGGAATTATTTAGTTTTTATTTGATTGATTGTCAATAATTTTTTTTCTTCTTGGTGCATTTCAGTTGAAAGTGTCCAATGATGACCGCCAACGACTGCACTATGAAGTCCTCAGCCGACGAAGAATACTTGTTGATAATAATATCTTACGGAAGCCTCAAGATGAAAACAGCAGTTTCCTTCGAACGACTTTAAGAAGGTGAGAACTATTTAGTTTTCTAAAAAAAAATTTGAATGTAAACTACCTCCTGTTATTTACTCGTTTTTTTTTAAAATTTCAAACATGCTAGGTTTAATAGGAATAAGCTAGAAAAGCTTAGATCTGAGTCACGTGACAGAGATGAAGGATATAAATCGTTTGAACGCAGTTTTTGGGCTTTTTCGAAAGTGCCCACAACACAGAGCCTCACAATGGTGGCAGATCCAGATTTAGAAGAAGTTGCTTTGAATATGTTTTCATCTGCACTTATTTACTCAGGATTATTAGCTACCAGTAAGTAGATTGCATATGATAATGTTAAATTACACATTACATATAGATAATTTGATTCTAATAATCTTGGTTTTTTTTTCTCGTAAATTATCTAGATGACCCAGAGAGGTTAAGAGAGGAGGATCTCATTGGACTAGTCCAGAATGTCATTGAGCGAGCTATGAAACGAGACATTCTTTTAAATGAGCTTTATATTCAGTTCATCAAGCAGACCACGGATCATCCTGGTAAATTTCAAGCTGTCATGATTTCTCAAACTTTCAAATGCAGTTTGCTGATATATAATTTGACAGCAGTCTTTGAGCAAGTTATTAATTTTGCGCCCTAAGAGTCTATATTTATGTTTAACAGATCCAAATAGCCGGGTAAATATGAGAAACTGGCAATTACTTAGTGTTTTGTGCAGTGTGGCTCTTCCGCCAAATCGGCTCATTGCCAACTATCTCCAAGCTCACTTGCGTAAATGTGCCTCTGATGATGTGACCGAAGAAGGACAATATGCTCAATTTGCTTTGAAGGTATGTGAAAGCATTTTTTATCAATACGTTTTATAATACGTTTTTCAAGGGACCGGAGCACTTACTAAGACTTGTTTTATGATTTGTTTTTTTTAGAGCCTTTTAAGAACTATTGAAACTAAATCAAGGCAGTGGCCACCATCTAAGCAAGAAATCATGTGTACCATTAACAGGTAAAACTATCCTGATGATCGTCGTACATGTGTTTGGTATGTTATAATCACTTTATTTTAACAATAACTCTTGTTTCCATTATTCCTTCATTAGGAGACCAATTTATACCCGATTGCACTTCATGGACCAGCAATATCATTCGATTGAGTTTGATCCTGCTGCCACAACTCGAGAGGTGAAAACTATGAATTCGATTGTCAATTTTTATAACATTTCAACTATTCACTTGTTTTTTAACTGTTTATCAAACATTCGTTGTGCCAAAATTGATGTTTTTATCCATTGAATTCACCGAAACCACTTTCTATTTCATTTGTTCTTAGGTGATTGAATCTGTTAAATTAACTATTGGCTTGCGGCCTGATGCCAAAGGTTACTCGATTTATGAGGTTTTTGGCAATTCAGGTATGTATGCAATGCGTAGCGAGAAAATTGTCAACTTTATGTTGTTGTCATCATTTTATCATAATTTCTGTTCGCAGAACGTAGTATGATGATGGAGGAAAAGATCACTGAAGCAATGTATAAATGGGAAAGATATAACCAAAATACGTGGAAATCTGCCAAGCGACAGCACATATTCCTATTCAAAGTAATGCACTATTAATAACTTATTTCTTTGTAGATGATTAATGAATTCATGAAATATTTATTTATTACATGTATGCATTTTATAGAAACATTTGTTTTTGGATTCTTATATTGATATGTATGATCATGTCGAGAAAGAACTGCTTTATCACCAGATTGTGCACAACATGCGCAATGACAGATTTCCTATTACTGATCAGGAAGCTGTAAGTTTTCTTTACAATAATGTAAAAATCTACTAATTATTAAAATAATTTTGGTGAGTGATTAAATGTTTCATTTTTGTTTGTTTAGATAATGCTTTGTGCACTAAAAGCTCAATTGGAAATGGGAGATTGCGATGACGAACATGAAGATTACAGGTGTGCATCTGATTAATAATCTCTTTTCTGATTCAGATCAAACGTTCATCTGATAATATTATTTTTAACTTTATGACTGTCATTATTGAGATGCAAAATTAATCTTATAGGACTGTAATGGCCCGTTGTTTACCTCCACGCATTTTGATAAACATAACGAGAGAAGCTGTTGCCATTCAGCATCAAAGTTTAGTTGGAATGGACAAAGAACAAAGCAAGCAAGCCTTTTTAAGCCTTGCTCAAAGTTGGCCTCTGTACCGTGCCACCATCTTTGAAGTTATGGTAATTAATGCTACGATATTCACAACTTTTTGAATAAATAGCCGAGAATTTTTTTAAGTGAAATTTCGTTTTAGCAATCGTATACATCTGTTTGGCCAAAAGTTCTATGGCTAGCTGTGAGTCAAACAGGAGTGCATTTGATGGAGCAGCGTACAAGGGTTAATATTTACCATTGGTATCTTAAATTAAGTTCAGAATGTACTCTTTTGAAAGTTTGTTAAAATGTATAAATTTTTTAAATTCAAGAATGTATTTTGCACCTGCGAGTATGATGACATTGTAAGTTACAGTCCATCGCTGAACAGCTTGATGATCGTTACTGGAAGCATTGGAAAAGGGAACAAATATATTTTCAATACAACTCAGGTTGTTATATTTTAAAATTTCTTTTTTTACTTAACTCCATTTTTCAAACTACAACTAACTTATTTTTAAAATAATTGCAATTTTAGGCAACTCAGATCGCCCATCTGATCAAAGATTACACCAAAATTCTCTGTCAAAGGATCGCCGAGCCCCGCTGGGTTCACGAGCACGAGTTGCACCATTCATTAGAACTGCAACAAATGGAGCGGCCGAAAACTCAACCAAAGAAACGTCCAATAAGTATTCTGCATAAACCTCTGCCACAGTTTGTTAGCGACGAAATTTGTGTATAATATTGATTAGCCTTTTATTACTTTTTAATTTAATTTTTGGAAAAAAAAATTAGGATATATATATGCGAGGAAAACCTGTAATTAACTGAATTGATCGCTCTCCTTAAGTGCCCTGGGCTGGAACTGGGGTAGTGCTTTTGTCGATGCATCTTCCATATGATGGGAAATTGAGTGGCTTCCTGTTAACTTTGCACTCGAGGCTCACGTTTGCTTCCAGAATCTCTCTAGTCAGTCAAAGTAACGTTGAGTCCACTTTTTATTTGCTGTTTACTTGGTATGAAACCTGATGAAGATGCACACGCCATTATTTATTTGTGGCTGTGGTAGTTTATTGAAATTATTTGATCATAAATGAGTTATTTTTAATAGTTCATCCATTTTTTAAAAAGCTCAGTTTACACCAGGCTATACAAAGTAGCTGATAATTCAGTTGACAAAACCGATTGGCCTGTACATTCATTTGAGCACAATTTGAGTTGTTGAATTTTTTTGCTGAATTTGGACAAAAATTCATTCCAATCATACAGATTATGGTTGTCAGCCATTCTGTTTTAGTCCAATTCTTTTAAAAGTATAGGTTTCTTCCAAGTAGTTTGCTGATAGCAGTAAATTTAGTTTAAGTAAATTTTTATTTTTTCATGAATGTATTGGCATTTTTAGAAACGAACTCCCACAAGCAACAAGTGAGATTAGAAAGCTTTATTCAAATCCGTGCGTAAGCGACGTCCAGATTTTATTGGTAAGGTTATAAATCTTTAAACTTTTTTATCATCTAGGTTGATTCATAAATTGCTAATAATAAAAATAAATAGATGAAGCTCCAAGAAATATGTTAATTGACTCTACCCTCAATTGGTGAAGTTTGCAACTAATATGTGTGTAGATTACTATCAAAACATAATGCTTCTGCAAAGAAACTTTGTGCCCTACATTCATTTTCTTTTTTTTATGATGCAATTTCACACAAAAAACTATCCTTACTTTTTTTTTATCCAAATAGCCAAAATTTGTCCCACCTTTAGGTATATTTACTTTTTAAAAAAAAATAGTATTTGATGATATATATCCATAATGTTAAATTATTACAGTAAATGTTTGGCGATAAATATGTACAAAGCTTTAACGAAATAGATTTATCGAAATTAAGTAATTGAATTATTGCTGCACGGTTTCCACACTGATTTCATATGGTGATATATCATTTATTCATTATTAGGTTATTGAACATAATTTGATCAAGATGTGTAATTACAACAATTCTCAGTTAAACGAGCCATTTTATAATAAAAACGATTCATAATCACATTCTCCAATATATTTAAGTTGTATTATGGGTGAGATTTGTATACTATGACTTGGTCATCAAGCAAGCGTTTTATTTATTTTATTCATTGTTTTTAGTTTTCAGATGTAATATATAATTTCTATAGTCACTCTTTTAATTTTTGTTTCATAAGTGTATCGACTAGCCAATTCATTTTGCGATGCTATTAGAAAGTTTTCCCTATAATTGCGTTCCCTCCATTTTTGAATGTTTTCAAAGATAAACTAAATTCAAAATTTGCGATTTTAAAATTTCACTTCTTTACATTTAAGAGTATATATCAGTCTTAAACAATTCAAATCCTGCCAAAATAATTGTAACTTACCAAAAAACTGTAAATGCACATTGGTTTAGGCTTTACTCTGTCAAATGTTAAGATTTATTTGTGGTGTCAGGGAAATATGATGACACAACAATGATTTTTGGATTGCAATAGAGTTTAACGTGAAATAATGGTGCTAATACTTATTGAAGGCATACACGTAATGCCACGAAATCTCCAAATTTTCAACACTTAAGTGTACAGTGTATGATAAACATTTTTAATGATTCCTTTTTTATACTTTTCTTATTTTTTTTTTGTACTTATTTTTTCCATGCTTTTGTGTTTTTCTTATTTTGTTGAAAAATGTTTGGGCTTCCAGACATTTTAAGTAATTTTTGTATGTTTTATAATATTTTATAATGCAAGTATGGCCAGTAAAACTTAAATGATGACAATGTATTTTTCATATTGCAAAATTGAAGTTTTCTTCTACGTACAGGTTTGCAAATATTACATTTAACAATTAAAAAGTTACAATATCATGGAACCTTCAGTATGTGATGGCAGGTGGTGATACAGAAAATAATGCAAAGATATTTATTGATTAACTTTCATAATAGTTTGCTTTCGAATTTCCTACATAGTATTATAGTACCTCTTTTTTAAAAAATAATAAATGAGATGCTGAAAAATAAAAGCTTTCAAATATGCTAATCTGCAAATCTGCATAACTATTCAACTCGTCAATCAGTACGTAATATATTAAATGTGTTTTGTTTTACATTCTTTTAAAGCCCGGTCTCCACCAAGACGTACATGTAGTACGTATTATATATATATATACACGTTTTTTACAAACTTATGCATAAAAGTTTGCCCTCCGGGTTTGTTTCAGCCGCCATTTATTAAATATATGTAAATATCAAAATTTTACACCTATTAAATGTTTAATAGGTGTCAAATTTTGATATTTACAGATATTTACAAAATGGCGGCTGAAACAAACCCGGAGGGCAACCGTTTTTGCATATGTTTGTAAATACGTGTATATGCTACAGTCAAAGGGTCAACTATAGTCATTTTACAAAATAACTGGAATTTGCAGTTATTTTACAAAATAACTGAAAATTTAGCTTGATTATTTATTTGACTTATTGCCTGGTTAGGTTAGGTTATTATTAATCGGATTCGGATGTCATTATGTGACCAGTCATTTTGTACAATGCCTGTACAATGAACCAGTCATTTTGACTGGTTTGACACATTAGCTGTAACATTACGTACATGTACGCCTTGGTGGAGACCCGGGTTTACATTCTTTTAATAGTTTCGAAAAACAAACCTTGAACTTGAACTTCTGATGAAGGTCTCCAATTAACTTGTTTAGCACTGATGCTTCATGGTGTTTGTGAGTAAGTGACAAATTCAAGTTTACTTTATATTTTTATTAAGAAAAATGACTCGAATACACACTGTTTAATTCTTTGGATGAAATATATTCCGTAACCAGTCATTGAAAACGTTCAAACCCAATTAAGATTATAAAACGAATCGTTTAGGGGGTACAGGGGAGAATGAAAAACAAAATGTTAATTTGCAGCATAATGTTCAAATAGACGTTAGACCCAAATTAGGCTAGCTATACGAGAAACATTCGTGGTGGAGCAATTCTCAAAGGCAAATATTGTCAATTTTATTAAAAAATTCTGTGTATAACCTTATGCTGTGTGATTATCTGTCACGAAAGAACAGATCTACATACAGATCCATTGTTGTTGTTTTCAACTTTGGGTCAATTTTAAAAAGTGCACGAAGAAGGGGGAAGGAGGGGCTTAGAGAGGAGGGGTTTAACCTTTACCCCGTGAAACATCATTATGTTATGACTGTACATAAATTTGCATATTAAACATATGCCGTTACTGTACAATCCCTCGTTAGAAAAATGTTCACCCAATAATAACTGCAATACCAGGAAGGGGAGGTTGGTATTACATAAGTTGAAAAATGAGTTGTACCGTAGGGAAGAAGGCGATGTGAAGAGGGATACCTGAAGCATATTTAAGTATAACAATTCGGAAATTACTTAAAATTAACTCGTTAGATTAAGCAAGGCACCTCTTTGTTGTTTTTAACTGTTTTGAGGGGGAGAAATTACCGATTGGTCCTTTCCTTAGTCTGCCTAAATTCAAAAATATAAAAATGTTTGTTTTTTAAAATATTATCGAAACTGCTGGTAATATTATCAGATTGAGCGACTTGTTTTATATATTTATGAATAAAAAACCCAATAAGGTGATTAATGTGAAATGGAAATTTTGAGTGGGGGAGACATGTAGAAGTAAAAGATGCTAGAAAATTAAACATAACAATTTCTTGACCATTTTACACAAATAAATCTTATATCAGAGAAATTCCTCGCTTATTCTACATTCCGAAATGAAGTAATTTCAGATTTGTCAATATTATCGCTATTCATACATTACTGTGCCATGTATTTTTGGTTGACCCAACAGGGCGAGAAATGAAAAATTCAACTTCTGGTCACATTAACGGGATTTTCCCTGCATATTCATGTTTCTTTATTTTAAAGGACGGCGAACACTTCATTTTTGGTCAATTTTTTTTAATAGACAACCCTAAAACCGTCAATAACCGTATTATGTTTGAAATAAATGAATACAACAGATGAAGCAAGGTGTCAATACAATAAAAATAGGTAGGTAACGGGAGTAATAATTAAAAATTGGATAAAATAAGAAATTTGCGGCACAAGAAAATTTACTAAAAATCAAATAGAATTACTTGTGCATTTAAAAAAAAAAAAAATATCATTCCTATTATTGATCAAATGTGGATTCGTGTTCGCCGCCAACTGATGAATTCCCAGAATACATCTGCTTCAACTATACTTCTTCACAGCCACTACATTCACTAAAAAATACCAGATCAAGAAAGCGATCAGTACTTTTTTCGTTTAAAAATGTTGCTGACCGTCTGAAAATCACCTTGTTCCCTACGGGGAGCAGCAGCAAATTGTCAAAATCGTATGGAAATTTAGAAATACATATCCCGTTTGATGTCGATATTTGACCGCACTTTCTTGATAGAATGATGTCATTGAACGAATGTTCGTTCACCCACTTGTCTTCCAATCTTGGAAATGTCCTCTTTTCTCCATATGCATTTTGTGCCATTGGCCAAACCGTCTTGGGTGTCCATAAGTCCAGCGGTACAAGCGCCAAATTCCATCAGTTCTAGTTCTTTTGGGAAAAAAAGCATTTCTGGTATATTTCTTACACGTACCATTCCTTGATATCTTTGAGGTCTTTCTTTTTGGGCAGTTTGCAAGCCTTCTCGCCACCCATTTTCACGTTGCCGTTCATCTGAGGCTGTTGTCCGTTGATAAAGCCCAGACTGCCGGTGCCGTACATTCCTCTCCCGTCGTCCATGCCCAGACCCATGGGCCCCAGTCCGAGACCCATGCCCCCGCTCCCAGCACCCATGCCGTAGCTGGGACCGTGTATCCCGGAACCGAGGCTCGGGCTGCCTCGGCCACCCGCAAACTGGTAGTTCTTGCTTTCATCCACCTTGTAGGAACCTTCCGACTGGACGCAGAATTTGCATACTAGCAGGATGACCAACACGACCACACTTAGTATTCCGGCCACGATGCCAATGACCAGGGCCACCCCGTCTCCTGAGGTCCCTCCACCGGTGTTACTGCTGCCCTGGGTGGGGTACCGGGTTCCACCGTTGCCCTGACGGTTATCCTCGGGTTTCGACTTGGGGGGCGGGGGCGGAGGCTGGGGAGGATCCGTGACGTAACCGCCTCTGGGAGTCGGGTGATCGAAATCTGGGTAGTGACCCTCGTGAGGGTCTTTCTCCCGAGGTGGGGTGGGTATATGGTGAGGAATCTCAAAACCCGAATCCGGGATCCTCGCCGGGTAGTGCGTGACCACGATCATGGGAGTCGGTGATGTACTCGGGGTTGTCGAGGTCGTCGTGGGGTACGACGGCGGGGTCACGGGGCTGGGAACGGCAACCCCTCTGGTGTCTTCCGAACCCGAACCCTCTTTGCAGTCTTCTTCGTCATCACAAGGCTTCACCCTGCTGCTGTCCTTGCCTCCCGGTCCCCGGGTCACACTGGGGGCTGTGGTGGTTTTTCGGGGTTTCGGTGTGGGGGGAATGTACACCGGAGTAATGAGGTCGTCGCCTGGAAATGAAATTGAAGTTAGTTAAGGATATCTGGGATATATATCCTTAAGGAATATTTTGTTACACTAAATGGATCTTTGAAATATTGAAACAATAACCTTCTTACCAGATCCCGTATCAACGGGTGATATGCAATCTTCATCATCTTCGGCACCACATCCTGAGCCAGAGAACACCAATTCCTCAGTAATGGTTCCTCCAATTCCAGTTGTCTGCAAGAATAATCTCCCACTATATCTCTGGACCAACGATGGAACTGAACACATTTCTGTGAAAATTTAAGAAACAAAATATCCTCTGGTGTTACCTGTTGTGGCATCTCTACTCTACCGTGTCCGATTCCTTGCGGGGTATTTGTCCTAGGTATGGACATGATGAGCTCCACATCTCCTTCCACCAAGGTTCTTGTGTCCTTCTCCGCTGCTAAATCAAGCACTCGAAGCCCGTTGAACACCAGACCAGTAATAATCCCTTCAAAGGGTCGCTCAACAATACCCTTCAGATTCTTTACTCCACCAACTTGGATCCGGGATTGAGTATTGAATTCCATCAATTGCTTCCCTGTTTCATTTACAAAAAAGGCTTTTTGGACACCTGTGTATAAATGAACAATTAAATCCATTGAAATTTAAGGGTTGTCTAACCTGGTGGATGCTTTGTCAGAACATTATAATCATCCACTTGAATGGTCGAATTTGCTCCTGATCGAGTAATTCGTATCACGTGATAATCCCCATCATTCACTTTAAGACCAGATTCCTCCATGGGGTGGTCTGCAGTTCCCATGTTGTACACCATAAATAAAGATCCATCAACCTAAATTGAATTATTATTATATTATGTTATATAATAGTCATTTTCAAATAAATATATATTAACTAAATTTTCCCCAATTTATCAATTACGACTCAAATTCAAAATATTGACATTAGATAAGACTAGGTTTTGTTGATTACGAAATCTTGTATTTTTTTAAAGTTTTTTTTATCCAAGTAGGCACTCACAATGGATAGCTCCAAGTAGTCATTACTACTGCCGCTGTCAATGCGAACCAACAGCCCTGAATCTTTTCTGGTAATAAAAGCCAGAGCCAGCAAATCTCCTTTTGTGTCTGGCCTTCTATCAATCGGAAAACTGAACGTCAACTGGCCATGGTTGGGACCAAATTCATAAGCAACGCTTTCTGCAAAGAAAATATTGACATTATATATTTTATATATAGACGTTCAAAACATCAAATCTTCTAAACTTAACAAAAGAGTAAATCCCACCGTCTGAGCATGTTGGACCCGTGTATGACGTCATATCGCAGTCACAGGTGTAACTGTTCCACTGTTGGACGCAAACACCGCGATTTGAACAAGCGTTGCTGTTACATTTTGTGCTAGGACCTGGAATTACAAATGATGTGTTTTGGATAGACACGAGTATGTCGTCAACTATGAATATCAAACATGAATGTCTTGTTAGTGAAATAGGGAAGCATACAAGTTACGACTTTCTACAAACTGTCGACTTTAATAAGGCGGAGGGGACCACATTTATTATTGAGAATATTTGGCTTTGAAAATCTGATAATGTTCTGTCATCCAAAATTAGAGAAAATGTCAAAGAAAATAATGTTGATATGAAATATTTTGGAAATCAATTATGAGCAATCAGAATCGAGAAAGAAATCGTGAAACAGCAGAAAAACACTCGATTTAAGTGTCACAAGAAATTACTTGATTCTTCCATGACACATGTCAACTGGTGAATTTGGGTCATTAATCTTGAATATAATTAAAGTTGATTTTTTTCTTAATTCCTGCATTTATTTCTTCCAACGAACTTCAGGTCATTCATTAATCGAGTGGTTTTAGTATTAATCAATATCAAAAACATAATTGAATAATAATGGTGCTAGTCATTTTTAAAATGGCAATATGGAGTCCCTAACCGGTATTTTCATTTTCGATTTATTA
The DNA here is from genome assembly GCA_034698625.1 of Julus scanicus. Taxonomy (NCBI): domain Eukaryota; kingdom Metazoa; phylum Arthropoda; class Diplopoda; order Julida; family Julidae; genus Julus; species Julus scanicus. The sequence goes on along the minus strand of JAQGBW010000093.1, from coordinate 3,737 downwards.
GTTTTCAAAATATCAAATGTTTTCATCAATTTCATCTTGACCATATTTTTTCATTGATTTTATGAAAAAATATGATTAAATTTACTTCTCACGAGGATTCGGACGTGCTTGGGTCGTCTAACATGACGTCAAATGGACCAATTTTCTATCTTTTTTCATTTCATCCTCTTACCATCACAACCAGAAGACACCAGAGTGCTCGGAATGAGGGCATCTTTAGCTGGTTCCGGAGTGTCTCCGTTGAGGTCCAAAGAGGCCAAACAACCCTCAAAACCATACTTCGATTGGACCACTTTGGGCAGCAAGTTGTACATGGCATTGGCAACTCCTCCCAGATACAACATGCCTTCCAAGTCGAGATGGACATTGCTACCAGAGCTAGTCACTGTGCCTATCATGTCATCCACGATCAGGGTGTGCTTGTCGAGTGTAGGTCTGGCCACGGTCACCGCGTGCCACTTGTTGTCATTTAAGGCATTCCTCGTGGTGGACTGGATTTTTCGTGGTCCATCCCCCAAATTGAAATGGAAATTTAATTGGCCGTTGACCAGCTCAATGGCAATGAAGTCCTGCCCTTTACCCATGTTGTACAAGATCAAACCGTTGGGCTCTAAGGTCTTGAACTGGAAGTAAATGTTCATGGCCGAATGGGACTTCAACTGGGGAAGACCGACGTACGTATACTTGGATTTGAAAGTGACCGAGTGATGGACCACGGGTTCTTTTTTGCCGAAAACGGCAGTCAGTTCGATGTTGGAACTTGGGCTGCTACGGGCCATGTCAATGAAGTAGTTGCCGTTGAACACTAAGTGTTGAATGTGACCGATAAAGTTCTGGTAATTCTGCATGCCTCCACCTGGGGGATAACCCACCAGAGGCCCACTGATGATAGCCCCCAGGTGCATTTGGGTGAACTCGAGGGTCGTGTGCTTGCCAGAAAGTTGGTCTAGAAATTAAATCAATCTTTCAGAATTCTGTGAGAATGTTTGACATTATAAATTCCACGAGGTCATATCAGAGCAAAATGTGGCTGAACTTATTTCGGTAAATACAATACCATACTCGAATACCACAATTACTGACCCATGACAGCAGGTTCTTCATCCACTCGCAATTCTATAATGTTCCCTCGTCTGGCCAACCTCAGTGTGTGCCATTGGTTGTCATTTAACCCTTGACCCGCTCGAGTTATCTATTCATTACAAATCAATAAGAAAAAAAATTATGTTTGAAGAAAATGTCAATTCAGGTTTTTAATCAAAGGGAATCTCATCGTTTCTCAATTTCTACAAGTAATAATCTTTAGATGAACAGAGAAGCTGCTCAAATACAATTTCGTCCATCTATTACAGGTTTGCGATATTCTTGGTCGATGCATCGAATATTTTGGAGTATTTTTGAGGCTACTTTTTGTGCCCTGTAATGAAAATCCTTATAGGATTTCCGTGTCATGGCATTGACTTCTACTTTTATGAATATTTTTGGCTTCATCCATTTCATCGTTAAAGTATGTGAAAGCATTGTTGTATTCATTATAACCAATATAACATTGTGATGAATCAATGAACCTCATCCCCAAATTTCAATAAGGTAACTCTTATGGTTTTAAACGTAATCTGGCTTATAGTCCAGGATCATGCCAATGTCGGCGGTCAGGAGTACAAGAGGCAATTGAGGAGGAAAAATAATCCTATAGAGGAAAAACTGCATTAAAGGGGAGGCAAAATTATATTCTTAGAAACGAGGAACATCATTTCTATGGCACGTGATAATACTTTGAGAAGATTGAGTAATTTTGAAGAATCCGTCCATGAATCGGATGCGATATCTCTAATCTTAGGAAATTACATCAGGATCCATATTGTGAAAAGTAGAATGTGCATGTATTGTGGGTTTAACGTCCCCTTAAACTTTTCTAAAGTAGTCAGGTTTTAATCAATAATTTGATATTGTAAGCATAAATATGTATTTAAGAGGGTGTTCATTATTTGTGATAAATTATACTATCTATAGAGAATATACGAGGTGCAGTCAAAAAGTCTTGGATGTTCGCTCATTATTAGAAAACCAGATGTCGTACAAAACAATTGAAATAGCCATCTTAAAGAGCAGGAAATTTGGTTTTAGCTCACTTCATGGCACTGAAATTTATGTAGAATTTCGAACAAACTATCAAAAACAAAATGGCGCCTCACTTGAAAGCGTTCTTGCGTGAGAACCAACGAAGTGTTATTCATTTTTCAGTGTTGAAAGGCATGAAACTGAGTGAAATTTATAGTGAAATATTATGAGTTTATGGTGACAAATGTGTTTTACAAAGTACGGTACAGAGGTGGTGTTTAAACTTTAAGAAAGGACGCAAAACTGTAACTAACAAAAAGAGAGGAGTATAAACAATCTCATCAAACGTTGGGATAAATGTGTCAACAAACTCGGGGCCTACATTGAAACATAGCAAATTTTCTGCTCTTTAAAATGGCTATTTCATTTTTTTTTTTTACGACATCTGGTTTTCGAATAATAAATAAATATGCAACACATTTTGAACGCCCCTCGTAGAATAACAAACAAGAGATGCAATGACACCTCATGTCAGTAATAAAACAGCATTGACATTATTGCACCTGAAATGGTAAAAGATCAAAACATTTCATATGCAAGATATAAGTAAATGCCACATAAATTTAATTTAGCTTTCATAAAATATGTATATAGCGAAAATCGTTCAAGTATTCTTAATTATTTATTATTGCATACCCTCTGATTTTTAGACGAGATATTAAAGAAACTTATCTAATCAAAATCTCGGGTTTTTTATATTAATCCAGGAAGATGCTTGTCTGTTACGATGTCATATTGCGTTTGTGATAATTCGCAACTATGGAACAGACCCGCATTTAATTTCTTGAATGACTGTTGAAAGGGTTTTGAGTGACTATGGTCGCAAATTAACGACTGATTTCGGATGTTTTTTTTATTGTTCCAGTGTTGCCAAATGTGGCGTGTATAGGGTGACATTACCTCTTCCCCATCTCCTAAATTGACGGTGAGTCGTATCCGTCCTCCGTCTAATGCCAATTCCAATCGATCGGCTGTTTTGTTCGTTGTTGTGGCCATTAAGAGGCCATTGGGGCGATTAGTGTGGAAGCGCAGATTAATATCTTCCGCTTCAGTTCTCGATACTTCAGGCATTGTTATTTTCACGTGTTGGTTGCCATCAAAACTAAGCGTGGTGGCATCTGCAAAGACCAAAAACAAACAGTCCAAACATCAGCAACATAAATGAACGCGCCTCTCTTAATGCTAAGGATTTAGGGAAAGTTTTTTTTTTTTTTTTTTTTTTTTGGCTTTTAAGATCTCGCACTTTTGTTCTGATTGCCGCGAGTTATGGGTCAGCATCGCAATTTGTCATTGGCTTGGGTCCATGAGAATGACTTAATAAGAATAGAAAGGGCGTCGAATCCGTCAGGCTTCGCTGCCATTTTTAACGATTCTGGGCGCACAAAGCCAGAAATCGGATAGGCTCATTAAAAGAAACAATGGTAATATCGAGTTATTCATCATTGTTATTGTAGCCATCGACCTTCGGGCACATTTTGCCACTCTTGAAAAGGCATGGGCATTTATGTATACAGATATAATATATATATATATATATATATATATATGTTACAGCCAATGTGTCAAACCAGTCATTTTGTAAAATGACAAAATGTACAAAATGACTGGTCACATAA